>PCDO01000012.1:0-280719 GCA_002778035.1 Ambrosiella xylebori
CCCCCCCCCCGCTTCTCCACCTTAACCCCTGCCCTCTCCGCCGTTCGCAACACCCCCTCAACAACCCTCCCCACATCCTCCCTCGTAATCGGCACTCGATGATCCCCCTCCCACTCCACCACCTCGACAGTCCCCGGCTCCGCATACAATTTCATCAACATCCGATGCCTTTCCAACCCCGGATCCGCCAACCCATGAACATGTAACGTCGGCACCCGAACAACATGGTCATTCCCCTCAAAGTCTGCTGATGGCGGCGACGGCCATTGTTCAAAGGCCAGCGAGAGCCGGTCGGCGGTGTCAATCCCAGGCACCGCAACGATCCGTGTGTCTAGTAGCGACGGTGGGGCATTCCCGGCCATCAGGATGCCAAACTTGAAATTCCAATCACAGGCGCCCCATCCAAGCGTCTCGCGCACTGCTTGCTGTGTCCACAGGACGCTAATCGCCATTTTGGCCCCCTGACTAAACCCACCGATCCCTACCCAATCCCCAGTGCCCTCATCGCCGTCCATTACATCCTTGATGGCACGCTGGAAAGCCGAGATGGCATCAGCGGCAGTGGTCTTGGGGTGCTCGGGGAGCCAGCGGAGCCAGCGGCGGAACGGTGGCATATCTCCATAGACGGAGACGATGGCGTGGTGCGGGGGGCATATGTAGGGGCCGTTGGCAAAGACAAGGCGAAAGTAGGGGGAGAGGTGGACGAGGAGGACGCGGCATTGGAGGTGGAAGATGCGGGCGTTGGTGCCGCCACCGTGGAGGAGAAGGATTCGGGGCTTTGAGAGGTCTTCGGGGGTGGGCGTTGGGGTGGGCATTTTGTGAAGTAAATTGGTAGTGATGATTGTTGTTGTTGGTGTTGTCGTTGTTGGTGTTGTCGTTGTTGGTGTTGTCGTTGTTGGTGTTGTCGTTGTTAATGTTATCGTTGTTGTGTTTAGGAATTTTGGGGGTTGACGATGGTTGGATGATGAGACTTTGGGTCGATATAATGATGATTTTGTCGTGATAGTGCGACGAGGAATTCATCCAAAATTTACAAGACAATTATGACATCAAGAACAAGAGTCGAGTAACAAGCAGTTCTTCTATTTCAATAGTTTCCAACTAACTTTGATACTTATGATGTAATTTCTACAATACATATATGGTATTATCTAGACTTGATAATGTTCGGAGCTGACAGGTCTGCCTGCCTCCGGACTCCCCAATTTGATTGCGAAGAGACCCTGTCACAACAAATCAACGTAGGTCATGACAAAAGCCTAACATTTCTATTTACTTTAAAGAGACCGGACTGTCAATGCTAATATTCCGGACTCCCGATTTTGGCCCGTGTCAATAGAATCTTCTATCCAAGACATTCTGATAATGTATTCTTGCAAGTTATCTGTCTATACTTACCCTCAAGCACCCCACAAAGACGAGAGCTATATCTGTACATGACCACCGTGTTATTGACATATGCTAAGGGTAATACAGAGCATTGCTGTGTTATTTACATGCGTGCATTTTTGGTCTTTAAAAGACTCAACCCTAGGAACACAACACACTCTAGGCAGTTAAATACTGAGAAATTATTGAAACACTCTGAGACATTTCGCTTCCTTAGTTTCCGCAGTCTGCTAGAGTACAATTGAAAGAATAAGTTGAATCAAGTTGACACTTTACCGTTTTGATTTATAGGTCAGGGGAAATAGGTATTTTTGGTTTAGGGAGCTAGGTGATAGGGGGACAGTAATTATAGGGTACACAAACATAGCTAGTAGTAAAAAATCAAAAACAAGGAAAAGAAAGAGGGAGATGGGAAAAGCAGGGGAACTAAGGATATAGAAAAATAAATTAGAACATTAAATATAAAAAATAGTGATTTATAAATCGGATTAGTAATAAAATATAAAATATTATATAAATACAAATAAGTTATAAGACAGTAATACATAATACGTAATACTAACAATATAAAGTATCTATAACTCAGTGATAGAAATATTATAAAGCATAGGTCGAAAGTAGTGAATAGAGATTAAAGTATTATCTTATAATGTAAGAAGTATAAACTATACTATTTATATCTTTATACCTAGTAGAGTATTATATAAATCTTTAGCATTAATTTATTCTAAGTTATCTATAAGATAGGAAATTAATAAGTCGTATACAACTCACCTCCCCAATGAGGGGGAACCCTTACAAGGGTTATCAGTAGGATATTAGAGAAGGTTCTAATGTCTTTGTGATACCCTTTGTTATACTAACAATATTAGTAATATAGTACTTATACCTAAGATAGTATATAATTATATGATATAAAGCAAATAGCTACTATGCCTTAGACTCCTTAGTATAGATCTAGCTATATATAACCTCTTATTATTTTCGTAGTAAAGGTTATGAATTCCAGGACTTGTATAGATGTTTCATAAATAGTGTATACCATAACCAACTAAGAGCTACTATTTATGATATACTTAGTACTCCTAGACTAGAGCCCTAGTCAGGCCATTGAAAAGGAAATGGGTACTATATATAGTACATATAGACTAGCTATCTGAAGGAAGCAGTAAGATAGATAAGACTCTAGACAGTGTTATTAAAATCTGAAACAGAGAATATTATAAATTAAAAAATACTTATTAGTATTATATACATCTTAAATCATCTATAATATAACACTAATAATTAGGACCCTTATTAGTACATATCAATTATATAAATATATTAATCATACTATATCCTTATTACAAGACCCATAGCCTAGGAGAACATTTTAATTACCCTTGGCTAGATGGTTCCTCAGTGAGTTTGCTTTTTCATACTGGGGGGGCACTATGTGTAACGTCATGGCATTAATATACGGCAAAGTCCGCTGTCTTAGTGGGGGCCAAGCGAGGTTGGGATCGAGGAGTAGGAAGGATTTAATGGCGAAGATTTGTGTGTATACGGACTGCAGTCAGTTACAAGAGACGAAAGAGAGGATGAAGAAGGGATATTCTTACGTCGGGGTCTCTTCAGAAGCGAATTGAGGAAAACTTGGCTGGTTCAGCACATGTCTTTGCTTTGATAGTTGTAGTGGTGTTTGCTGGGGATGACACTTGACACCATGGTAGGAATATATGAAAGGGGAAAGGAGAAAATGACATCACTGACGTGATAAAGGTGGTATGTGTAATGAGGACGGTATTTGGTAGGGGAGTGTTTACATATATATATGTGTTCATAAATCTTCAACTGCACTAGATGACACACACATATCACCATGTGGTCAATATTGGATCAAGATACCACCGTCTTTACCTTTATCTTCAACCAAATACCCTCTTTTCCTACTTCACTTCTTAATAATCGCCTTCCCAAACCGGATGTCAATCCACTATTCACAACTCGGTCAGCAAGCAGTTCCTCTTCTTTCCGATAATCCTCTCCTTACTTACCTCCCCCGGCGTCATCGCCTTATACTTCTTCTCCTCCCCCTCCTCCAACACACCCTCCAAAACCCCAATTCTCTCATTAAAATTAAACCCAAAGAAAAATGGCATACTCAGCCGCTCCTCCTTGCTATAGTTATACACCCTATGCACCGTACTCTGCCACTTGTCATTCGTCAACCGCGACAAAAAGTCCCCAATGTTCACGACAAACGTGCCCGGGATCGGCAGGACGGATAGCCACTGGCCCGTGTGGTCGAGGACTTGGAGGCCGCCAACGGTGTCTTGCCAGAGGATAGTGAAGGTGAGGATATCCGTGTGGGCACCGATGCCGACGTCGACGGGGGCGCCGTCGGGTTGATCGTTGGGCGGGTAAAAGTTGAAGACTTGGTCCCTATACAGAATTAGCACACATTTCCTCACGCCTAGTTAACAGGTCAGCGATATAAATGATCACCCAGTATACTCACCCCGCCGGAAACGTTACCAACTTGTCAAAATACCCTTCCCCCACCCCCAACGCCCCGCCAATAATCTTCATCAACCCCCTTGCCAACCTCAGACACTCCTTCCAATACTCCACCGTCCCCTCCTTAAATCCCTCTACCAGATCCTCTGCCTCCCACACAAAGTCCTCACAAAGCAACCCCTTCCTAATCTCCTCCGGCACCTCCTCGCCCCGCCTCTCCGGGTCCAACCTCGGATCATACCGAAACATCAACCCCTCTTTCCGATCAAGAGACTCACTCGGCGATATCCGCCCCGAAGAAACCCGCGCCCACCCATTATAATGAACGGACCTACTGCGTGAAATTCTTTCCTTCTGCACCTCAGGCAACGCGAAGAAGCGCCGAGTGAGTTTTTCGGCCCGCCGGATAGTCGCCTCGGGAATCCCGTGGTCGGAGATGTAGAAGAAGCCGATGTTAGTCGCGGCATTCTTGATCTCGGCGGCTAGTTGAGAGCGCAGGGTGATGTCGTTGGAGTAGAGGTTGCGCAGGGAAATGACGGGTATTTCGGAGGGGAGACAAGGCCGGGGAGGGGTCCGAAGGACGGTGCGGAATTGGGGGCCGGCTCCTGTGGCTAATTCGAGCTGGTAGGTTTCGGCTTCAGCTGTGGCCATGTTTGCGCTTGATCGGAATCGGATTGATGGAATGTGTAGAACTTAGATGCTATAACCTGAGGTCAATTGAGTGTAAAGTAATGAATATGCTCTTATACGTGAGAACGTTTATCAATCGGCCACAAATGGGGGCGTCACACAAGATCACAATGTGTGCAAAGTGTGCCTTTCTTCGTCTTCACCCAACAAATCAAGAAAAAAGAGAAAAGAGGCAAGAAATAAAAGAGCAAAAAACAGTCGTTTAGCAGTCATGAATGAAAAGTTCTAATAACCAAGTCCTGCCTTATTCTGTTGTCGTAATCACTTTTATCAATCACATGCCATGTCGGTTAAATAAGCGGAGATATCTATGGGGATCTACACCGGGGAAAACATTGATGAAGTCGGATTTCGCGGGTGTTAACTGAGGGAAGTAAAGGTAATTTATTCCTGAAATGACAACATGAGGAGACTCTGACCGATCCGGCGTATTGGCCAATTGGCTCTACTGCGACAAGACGTAAATACATGGCATAACATAAGCAAAAGCCATACAGCCAACAATATACCTTGGAAAAAATCAATTTACTCCACCCAATAATGAATAGTTTATGATCAATAGTACGAATCACTGAATCACCAAATCCAATAACCAACCAACAATCTTCCCACAAGCTTTGAGCTCGCATCTAGAAAAATAGGAATCAAAATGATGACAAAACACAAAAAGGAAAAAAATGTGACCCAGACAGAACAGAACAAACCCGCTTCATATACCCCCCCCCTCCCCCGCCATATCCCAAACTTCATACATCACCCTGCTTTTGTACCTCGTCACTCATAAGTCACGCCTTGTTTCCATTCAAGCGCCTCGACGACCGCGTCGCCCGCATCGGAGTCTCCAGCACTGGCGCCGATGCCCGTTCCTCCTCCGCAAAAGTAGTCTTCTGAGATGATGGGGCAGTATCAGGAATGTGCATGTCATCTTCACGGAGGTCAGGAAGAATATGGTCCAGAGTCGCAGGGTCAATGCTAAGGATAGTTTGCTTGTCTTGGGCAACGGTGGTAGCCCAGTGCTCGAGGCGGTACTTTTCCATGTACTTGGTCAGGAGATTGTCTTCCCACATTGAGTAAGCAGTAACCTTGTCTTGATAGTTGCGCTCCATTCCACTGAAGCGACGGTCAGGAGTCTCAGTAAAAACCCCAATAACTTCAGAAGGCTTCTGGAGTCTGAATACAGGAGATTCTTGCTCTAAACTCACGTTAGGGTGGTGCTTCTTGGGAATATTTATGGATAAAACTTACTGTTCAAAAAAATTTGTCTAACAGTCATAACGAACTGGGTTAGAGCCAGGGTCTCCAGAACCTGCTGATCATCGCGGGACTGAGTCTCGTTGATAACATACCAATTATCAGCGATGAAGCATCTTCTCCAGATTAACCGGGTGATCTGCTTAAGTTCTTCGCCCGTCATAGTCGCATCAGCGACCTGCAGGGCCAGGTAAAATGGATGGAACTTTTGACCCTCAAAACGACCCAGGGTAAGCAGGTCAATAAGCGTCAGAGGATCCAAAGCCTCATGTTGCAGCAGCTGGCGAAGACCCGACTCAAAGACTTGAAGAATGACTTTGTGGACTTGCGGGATCTTAACCGCAAGGGCTTCTATGGTCAGCTCAACCTCGGCCGTGACATCAATAGCATCACGGATACGCTCGTTGTTGCTAACGACATCATACAAAAGATCCTGGATCTTGATAACTGAGAGTTGCTTGTCGACATCCAGTACCAGCTGCTCTGTGCTGTTGCCGTACTCGGGATAGCCAAGAAGAGGCTGGATGGACTTGGACTTGGAAGTAGACTCTTTAGCTAGAAGGGCGAGCTTGCCCAAAGAAAGCTCAATCTTTTTGTTCCAGATTTGTTGCTCACGGGTGGTGCCCAGGTTAAGCAGAGTTGTGGCAGCGTGGCTAAGGTCATGCTCTTGTTGGATATCGTTGATCCATGAAATGCGCGAGAGCTCACCCTTTCCACGAAGGTATTGAGTCTTGAATCCACGACGATCTCCATCGTAGTCGAGAACACCAGCAACGCCTTCAAAGCGCAAGAGAACATTGTAGGTCGCGTAAGCAAACTCCTTACCAACTTCCTCAAAGTACGAAGCAAGACGATCCTGTTGCTCCTTGATAGCCCCATCTATTCTGTCGAGCTCAGTAGGAGAGGCGGCAAAACGATAAGCATCTTTCTTGGTCTCAAGAGCTTGGATATGAGTGACGATGATCTCGGCAACCGCTTGCCAGCTACCGTGCTTGCGCGCCAAAGCTTCGGACTGGTCCCAAAGTTCAAGATGCGCAAGAGGCACAACTCTGTCAACCTTGTCCTCGTCATATTGTTTCTTGCATGCGGCTCCAAAAGAAGCGGTTCTAGGTTCAGAACTTTCTAAAGAGAAGCGAGCTTGCTCCAAAGTCGAAAGCAAGTAGTAGTCGGTCAAAGGAGGCAGACTAGCTGACAGGGTAGCGAGGATGTCGGCCGAAGTCGAAGTTGTTTTTTCGTTAGGCTTGCTGGAGGCATTATTATATGCCTTAATCCAGCGGTAGCAAAGATCTAGGAGCTTCTTGATGTGCGCACAGACAAGTCTCTGGCCAGTCCAAGGCTCAGGAAGGTTGGTGTAATCAATCAAGACACCATGGTCCAAGGTCTCATCGGCAAGACCGTAGTCCTCAAGGCTAGCCTGACGGAAACTGTAAGCAGCCTTAAGAGACATGACATAAAGGTCAGTAGCATCGATAAGGTTCAGAGAGAGCTTCTCTTCATTAACTAACTTATGCTTGAAGAGCACTTTAACGGATTCTGAAATCCAGGCTAGGAAAAGATCTAAGCGCCAGACGTCGTGAATGAACCAGTGGCGAACAGGGTCGTTTTCACCAATATCAGGATTAATATCTTTCTTCTGTTTCTCGTGAATGTAGGAAATCAAGCGGCTGATGAAGGTTTCCTCTTTCTTAGGAGAGGAATTGGCAGCCATCAGATCCTCGTGTCGAGCCCAAAGTAAAGAAGCAACGAGCATCTTTTCAGCGCCCCACAACAACTCCCAACGGGCTGTGCGAGTCAGTTTCACGTTGTTGGCTATAAGATGCTTGATGAGGCGATCCAGAGCCTGTCTACGAGAAGCTAGGTTTTCAGACATCGTGATAGGCAGCGTGCTGATATGAGAGTTGGTCGAACTAAGGATTTCATATGATAGAGTAACGGCAGCCTCACTAAGCTGCTCGTCTGTGAATTGGGTCTCGCGGCGCCCATCAAAGACCAAAGGTGAACCGGCCTTGGCACCGAAGAAAACAGTATCTTCGAGCTTGCTCTTTGCGGTAACAGCAGGTGCTTGCTCGCTAGCAAACTTGTCGACATCATTGGTAGCGATTCGAAGCAAACCTATCCCACGCACAAGAATTACAGTCGCAGGGCTCTTAGGCTTGAGAGATCTATGCGACCAGGCCTCCTCATAAGTAGACACTTGGGAAGCAGATATCTCCTCGAAGCCAGAACCAATAATTTCCTGAATAGACTCTTCGCGCAAGTCGATAGTGTCCTCAAACATATCAGTTACGGCGCTAGTGACTTCTTCATGGAGCTGTGCATCTGGCGATTCGGGCGTATTGGCGATGGAGGCTATTACTACGGAATGCTTGAAAACAGCAAAAGTAACCAGAGCCGGTCTAGGGAGGAATATGCGAGGTCTAGATGATCTAATTGTGGAACGAGTGCCGACTGGTGTGGTGTAAGAGGACAAAGGCCGTAAAAGCCCAACATTGCAGGAAGTAGAGGAAAGAATGACCTCAATCATACAATAGCGAGTGGTGAGGCGTTTGGTCAAGCCGACTAGCAACATGAGGTGCTGTTCAGTGGTATTCTCGATGGCCATTGCATCACTAAGGCGGCTCATGTTTTGATGCTTTCTATCCAGGCCCTTAGGGACATAGGTGAAATCGAAGAGTTCAAAAGATTCAGAAGGGAAGTCCTTGGTGGAAGGAATGGCCTTATGGACGGCCGCAATAATTGAGTCGTACAGATCAACATCACTAAGTAGTTCATTCTGTCCACCACGGTGGAATCTCCAGGACATAAACCTTCCCTTCGAGGTAGCGGCTGTGATGTTGCGCTCGCCAACACGATTGGTGCGTTCTGAGCGGATGGCAGCAATGTCGCCTTGGCTAGTGTACTGGCCCAGCACGCTCTGGATGCTACCAAAAAGACCTGAATGCGCCGGAGCCAGGTGGGACGGGAGGAATTGGAAAGCAATGGCTGGGCGTCCATGGGCGTCACGGACTGTCATATAACCCAAACGACCACTGCTGAAAGCTATAACAAACCCGGACGGGTCAGCACTGGTTATTTGTATAGCCAATTCCTGATTGGAGAGGCCATTAATAGTGTATTCGACGCCATGTTTTTGCTGTCGCATCAAATTTATCGTAGCTGCACTCGATATCGTCTCCCAAAAGGCAATACGACCAGTCATCGGCATAACAACCACTAAGCCAGGTTCTGGTGAGGAGGCCGAAGGAGCCACCAAGGCACCCAAAGGCAAAGGGTCAGAAGGATTTCTTGAAGGTTGTGGGAGAGTGAACGTGAAGGTTTCAGGTGATGGGGCGGGCGAGGTATATGGCCAAACAAGGGCGTGGGTGTGGGTTAATGAGAGAGCATAGCCGGTCGAAGAAAAGATTTCGCCACATTGAGCATCTATATCAGAAGTACCACGTATTAGCAACCAAAAACCACCGGTAATACTATACGAAGTTGTTGTCTTAATACTTACTGAGAGCTTCATTGCGCATGCGATCAGGAAGACCTGGAAGCTTGCTAACTGTGAAGGCATTGTTTGTAACCTAGAAAAATCGAGCGTCAACATTTCAAGTTACGTCTTACTCAACTTATAAGCTGGAAGCTCTATGGACATACCAGAATAACACTACCGTCTCCTTTGCTCATGCGCTCGCCAGTCTTTGGTTTCTTGGCCCGGATGGAAATTTCGCGGCGCGGCGTTTCCAGACTTAATCCAAGTTTTTCAGAAGCTAACGCGGGTGTAGCTTCATGTGAAGCAATCTTTAACGGCTTAACCTCGGTCATTTCAGAGGTAGAAATCTGGTTCTTGGATGGGCGCTGGGCTGGAGTTGACTGGGTAGTTTGTTCCGTCAAAGGCAGTCGTTGACGCTTAGCCTTGGGTAGCGGTTCTCCACCATCGGTACTCTTAGGTCTCTGACGGCGACGGCGACTGCGGGTTTGCATGCCCTGGTCAACGGCAGCTGATGGTGAAAACATTATGATGGTAGTCTAATAGAGGTATTATGTATGTGCGGGTGTTCGGTAAATGAGCGACGATGTTAAATGTTGAAGATAAAAAAAAGAAAGCAAAAGGCTGTATGTAGTTGAAGGCTCCTTAGCTTGAAGAGAAGCTCTTCGCACTAAGCGTGGCAAGACGTTTAGTGCACCGTCAGATGAGATCGATCTAGTACATCGACATCAAATTTGGAGATTCTGGACGCGATATCGATTCAACAAACTCTATTAAGACGATAGATTCGTGATTATTTGATTATCGGGTCGCAGGACGACGATATAGGTGAAAGGAGATCGATGGGTGTCAGCAAGAGAAAAGAAAAAAAGGCAAAGCTGCATGAAGGTGCCAGGCGTGATGGAATTCAGGCCCTAGGCGTCGGATTTTTTGGGCCACGGCAACGGGAAACAGAGCGTTGCGTCAACAAAAACTTTCTTTTACTGGTCAACCGCGAGCTTGGGCCCACTTGAAAGCTATTTTATGCAGAAGCAGCTTCCCGTCAAATCACGTGAGCACGAGTCGCTCTCAGCTGTGTCGATTCAAAGTTATTTGAGCATCTCAAGCCGCGCACGCGTGCAGCAGTTTTAAGTGTACTAAGTTAGACTCAGAACTGACTAAACGTATGCTGTTGTGTGGCCTGCAGTCAAGTTGAAGTGTGAGTTGCTGTCCGATTGAGTTCTGCCCAACATTGGTTGCTACATTGCGATGCACTAAGCTCAGGAATAAACAATTGTAATTTGTCGGATAGCTTTCTGGAAGGCGGATTGCAATTCAATCGTTTTTGTTATTATTTTCTCTATTTGTCCTATTAAATGGTGAACTACAGAGGTTTATAGTTTGGGGCATAACCGTCGACACTAAGACTTTCTTTGTTTGTCAGCATTGATGACCCCAGAAAAAAAAAGATCTGATAAGGAGCTGGACTATCACAATTCCGTCAGGGTTTTCATAACCCTTGAATCTGTCACTAACTACAATAACACTAGCAGTGTACTTAGAACAATATTTCTCAGTGCAAATTGTCTAATATTTTACTCTCGGTTCATTCCCAACAAACTAAACAAAACGTTCACTGATATTTTCTGCTTCCTTCTCCGCTTTCCAAAGCCATTTTCTTTTCACCTTCTGTTCTATATTTCTCGTGATACACTTTGTTGAAAAACTATATATATCATCCTAAAATCACTTTAAGCTATGCGCCGGTTCGCTTTTACTCCCATGCCAGCAGTCTTTGCGTTACTACGATCGCCTGTGCGTCCTCTCCGATTCTATCGCTATTATTCGAGTTCAGTTCCGACCATCACTGACCCTCTCGTCAAATACCAATCTCTTTTGTCCACCGGTGTCCTGTTGCCCGACCCAGCCCAGCACCGCTTAGCTCATCACCTTCGCAGCGTTTATGCCCGGCTCAAGGACTATGTACCAGCCGTTGAGTACCGAACTCGTTTAAAAGCGGTTACGGAGCTGACGGCCCGCGCACAGTCAGCACCAGAGGAGGACTTATCAAATACTCTTGCGGTGCGAGAACATCCTATCTGGCGCAATCCACTCTTCAAAAATCTTGTGCAATCACCACATAAAGACGACCTGGCCTTGATCAAGTTGTTGAGCAACCATGAACAAGCCATGGAGATCAAATCCCCACGAGGACTATTTGTATCTGGGGAAGTCGGCACTGGTAAATCTATGCTCCTTGACCTCTTGGCGGAAGGTTTACCCACAAGTCACAAGCGCCGCTGGCACTTCAACACCTTTATACTGTATATATTCTCACAATTAGAGGTTTTCCGCAAGAGCCGCGTCCATCTGGGTGAGACCGGTGAAATAGAGCCGCCGTACTCCCTTTTTTGGATGGCACAAAAACTTGTAGAGGAGTCGCCTATTCTATTTTTGGACGAATTTCAAATGCCAGACAGAGCAGCTAGCAAAATCCTCAACCATCTAATGATCGCATTCTTTCAGCTTGGCGGTGTCCTGATCGCATCGTCCAACCGAATGCCGGAGGAGCTGCAGCGGGCTGCCGGTGTAGACTATGCGCCTGTTCCCTTCCGGGATATGGTGACGAAATTCCTATCATTCGGGATGAAACAGCAAAAAGGTGAACTATTTGGAAGTACTAACGATTTTGCTGCTTTCGTTGAGGTTCTCAAAGCGCGCTGCGACTTCTGGAATATGGATGGCTCTAAGGATTACCGGAGACGAGACATGGTTGACAATACTCGGGAAGTTTCTGTGAGGGCAGGCCATGTTGATGAAAGACATTTCTCTGCGCCAGAGGAGACGCATGAAGAAATTGTCTTGGATGAGATTGACCCTGAAGATGTAGTCATATTCCGGACTTTACCCAGACACTACCTTTTGAACATTGAGGGTCAGTCAGACTTTGCGGCTACTGTATTCTTTGCGCACCATGGTGATATAGATTGGGCCTCGGACACTCTGTATGTATATGGCCGGGCAGTCAATATCCCAAAGGTATCACACGGGACTGCCTTCTTCAACTTTGAAGATTTGACCAGCTCCTTTGGGCCTGCCGATTACATCACTTTGGCATCCAAATATCATACATTCATTATTGATAAGGTCCCTATTTTGACCTTGTCGCTGAAAAACGAGGCTCGTCGCTTCATTACGTTTTTGGATGCGCTTTATGAGGCTGGATGCAAGCTCCATATCCGTGCCGCTGCAGGTCCGGATGATCTGTTCTTCCTCGATATTTGCAAAAAGAAGGCGCAAGGCAATATTGGGATTTCCAGTGCCATTGTTGAAGAAGATGCTACTTATTCCGAAACCATTGCTGAAGTCTACCAAGATCAAGCTGCTCCCTTTAGACCCAATATTTCTTATTATGATGCTCCATCTGCAAATTCCCAATATGATCCCGATCAAGATGCCGGTCGTCATGCGGGGCCGGAGTCTAGTGTAGATTACACCAAGACCCACTCTTTTACCGGGGAGGACGAGCGTTTCGCATATAAGCGCGCCGCGAGTCGGTTGTGGGAGTTGTGTGGAAAAACGTGGCATAGACGGGAAGGACAGTTCTGGCACCCATTGCCAGAAGAAGCGCGGCACTGGGAAAAGTCGGCACTGTCCGTTCGGCTTAAGGCGCATGACATGACTCGTGCGGGGTCACGGACGACAGAGATTCGGCGCGGGGAAAAGATCCCGGTCGACCAGCACGCGGGAATGTCCCGTTTTGCCATTAAAAGAGCAAAAATGCTGGAGTCTCTTGCTTAGTTGAAAAAGTCTATGTATGTAATAAAATTGCATTATTTCTGGCTATCTAACATGTGATGTTTTCCTGTATCTGGCCGATCGGCAGTTGGACGACTGCCGGATCTTGACATCGAGTGATCGCAAAGGTTGTCGCATGGACCGCTGTATTGAACCCCGCTGTAGTGACTGCGGGGGGATCACAGGGCCGTAATATTTTTTTCTAATTAAGCATGTGCCAGTGAAACAACACCTAAAAATCTACTCAGGCCTTGAAGCCCTCCTGCTGGAAAGCGCGGCGGACTGCCATTGCGAAAGTGAATAGGTGGGGCAAATGCCAATGACTAAGCAGAAATGACCAATAAACATCAATATTTCAGATCCATGCCCAAAAATCTGTCTAGCCACTGTCGCTGGCCATGAGTTCGCTTTCCCATGTTTGACACAAATCTAGATGCATCATTTCCCTCCAATTTTCTTGAAATTTTGGATTGCCTGTCAACCCAATCGCCAACGCCACCCAAAAACTGTATTTGCATGTTGCGTTCAGAATCAACTCGTCGTTGATCCATTTTTATTGCAAATTTGGCTACCAAATTATTAGCCATTCACGCTTATACTGACCAGCATTTGTTTACTTCTCCCTGCTCCGATCTCTGAGGTCTCGACCAACCCACATTTGTAGACCTTCAACCCCGACAAATACCCACTGTGTGTTTCTTATCGCTGCTCCAGATAACCAGATTGTGCCTACAGAGCATGAGTTTCTCTATCACCGAGAAACTCCTCGATAAATATCATATAGACTTTCACTCTTTTTGAGCGTGTTCTTCACTAGGCGAATGAGCTGGCGCCGGGCGCAGCGATGACTTCGTCACATCTGAGCCTTTCCGGGCCAGCGCCAATGTCAATGTCAATGTCTCATATTCCATCTCCTGGTCATCCTCACAATATGGATCGATCTCATTTCACCGACGATGATGATGCCCCAATGGACATTGATTGCGACTCTTCCGATGCCAGTCCCGCTTCTCCAGTCCCAATCGCACAATCTTCATCCTCAACCCAGGCCATCACCTCAAATGTAGAGAAGACATCTGTTTTGGATTTGAGTTTACCTCCAAAGCCTGTACTGCCTCAAGACAGTGAGGATCCATCTACAAAGCCGAGTTCGAATATCAACATGCCCCCCCTAACATCAAATGGTTCTCCAAAAGCTGAAGATCAAGACTCTCGTATCCCGATTTCACCGGAATCTGAGAAGCCAGCCATTAAGGATAGTTGCTCTCAGGAACAGAAAAAAGCGGGTGCTTCTTCAAGTTCTGCTGCTGTTTCTGGAACTCAAAATGAGACTGTCCCCAAGGTCCTAAGCAACGCAGTGAATGAGTCTGGTGACTCCGATAATAAGGTCAATCTTGACGACAAAAGTGCATCAGGTACAAGTATGTCACAAAACTCTCGGAATTGGATCTCGGGATTGACGCTAACACTGAACTCCACCCAAATATCTAGACTCTTTTGTTTCAACGGCACTTATCACAACAACCGAGGCATCTATCCCAATGCCTTCTCCGAATCTGTTACCTGGTCCTCTTTTTGGAAATGGGACTGTACCACCATCAATAGATGTTCTCTCCATGTCGATACCTCGAACACCATCTACTTTTACACAAAAGCATGCTGCTAGCATCAGCAGGAATCTAGACCAGCTTGCCCGATCAGGATTATTGACCAACCGAGAGCATAACCAACCAGAAACTGTTACTCCCTCTGAGATTCTTACTCGTCGCATTCCCGAAGTTTCCACCGAACTCGCTCCTCCACCAGCCACCAAGGAACCAAATCACGCAAAACGGAAAGAGCCATCTCCTTTACAATCTTTCGCCCGTATTGAGTTTGCTGATAGTATTTTCGAAATGACATCTTACTCGGTTGTTATCGGTCGTGATGTTAGGGCCTTGAGGCAAGCTCGTCGCAATGAAGCCGAATTTGCTATGAGGAAAGGAACTGTTGGGGGGTATGACGACAATATGGCCAACGAGAAGTTCAGCAAATCATATGTCAGTGAAGAGGGCGGTATGCTTGGTCCAGAGTCGGATGGAGAATCGTCAGAACATCCAAACAAACGCAGACGTATCGAAAACAGCCAAGAACGACCTGTATCTAACGAGTCACCTGCCGTTGATGCAGAGGCCCCAAATGATCTGATTTCAGACAGACAATATGTATCCCATACGCCTGGATCCAGAGCTGTTGATCTTGATGCTCTGCGACCATCACCCGACCACGTCCCATTCTTAGGCATTCACTCTCCCGGACCCAATATTGCACAAAAGACGAAGGCAATCTCTCGCAAGCATATGATGATTAAATTCAACAAGGAAAAGCATGTCTTCGAGGCTATTGCACTTGGACGCAACGGTTTCTTTTGCGATGAGGTCCTTTACCACGATCGGGTAGTTCTGCATCATCAGGCGCAGCTCCAGATCAAGGATGTTTTGTTCACATTTTTGATTCCTGGTGCCGCTCCTGGAGCAACAGGCGCTGAAAATTTGGAGGAAGAACAGAAGCCTTTAAATAGGCGCTATTCGGAGGGTGGGAAATTGATGAGTTTGGACTTTGAAGCCCGTATGGTTGCCGTTAAGGAAGCTCAGGAAAGTGATTCTGAGTTATCTGATGTTGATGTCAGTGGCCTGGATGTCCCAGAGAACCAACCGGAAGTCCCAACTCCTACTCCCAAAGTATCTGGGAAGGCCCTTCGGAAAAGTAGCAAAGCTCCCGCAAAAGCGCCAGCTCCTCTTCCCCTTCTGACTTCTATAGATCCTCTTGATCCTATGGCTCCTCCTAGACGTCGTGGGCCCGGAAGACCACCGAAAGATGGTATAATGTCGAAACGTGAGCATCGAGAACGTAAGAAGATGCTGATGGAACAAGAGAGACTTAAGCAGGCCCAGGAAACCGAGACCAGCTCGGGTACTAGTATAGGGCTAGAAGCACTTCAGGGTACTTCTCCAGGACTATCTTCCTCGATTCTTGGAACTTCAGTCTCACCTTTAGCTACCAAGGCCACGCCTGCAGTATCAAACAATGCGCCTCAATCATCACTACCTGATAGTTCTTCTGCTCAGCCTGAACAACCTATAGTGTGTGAACCTCCTCCATCGCCAGTTGCACCTACTACCCCTGAAGTTGATCACAATGTGTTCCAACTCCAGGCTTTAGTTGAAGCTGATCCTCTTCCTGCTACTTACAACCGTCAACAGGCAACTCCTCACACGCCTGCTGCTTCTCAAATGATTTCTCTTCCTACGCTAACGCCTCAGCAGGCCTCATCTTCACAAGCAGTACAACAACAACAGCAACAGCAAGACTTTACAATCCCTTTGCCATCAGCACCTGTGTCAACTTCGGTCTCTGATGGTGAACCTTTGGCAGCACTTGCTGCTTCCACCAATAATATTCCACCCCCTGCTCAGCCACCACGACATGTACCTGTCACTTCTATCCAGCCGGCTGTTGGTGCTCCTGCCGGACAACCCGATCCTGTTCACTCTTTGCTTGGTACCAATGCTGTTGACAATATTCACTTGCTGCAACAGCAACAGCAGCATCCAACTCAACAACAGGTCCAACAAACTCAGCAGCACAATTTACAGCAATTTCAGCAGCTTCAACTGCAAGCTCAGCAGATTCAACAACTTCCTGCTCACATCCAGGCCCAGATCAACCAACTTCCACCCCACCAGGTGCAGTTATTGCTCCCTCAATTACAAGCCAGCATGAGCCAAGATCATTCTACTCTTCAACAGTTGCAACAATTACAGCGGCAGCAGCCTGGGCAAATTCAACAAAGCCTCCAGCACATGGGTCTTGATCTCTCGCAACTTGGACAAACAGGCCAGCAGTTACAGCTTCACCAATTACAACAATATCAGTTGCAACTACAACAACAGCACATGCCCATGATGGAACCAGAGAAGCGTAAGGTTGGAAGACCTCGGAAGCATCCTTTGCCTGACAATGCTGATCAAACTGAGAAGCGCAAATATAAAAAGCGCAAATCCCGTGATGAGTCTGGCTTTTTCGACGGCTCAGATGCTGAGCGCCGAAACCGAGAGAAGAAAGAGAAGCGGTCTCGTCCAAAGTCTCCCCCGTTGGATCTCCGGAAGGAGGATTATACGCCTGAACAGCTTGAGAAGCCCAATAAGAACTATAGTGTGCTTATCGACGAAACACTTACTGCTGCTGGTCCTGAGGGGTTGACTCTCAAGCAGATTTACAAGAGAATCTCCACTGCTTATCCTTGGTTCTACTTCCACACGGAAACCAAGGGCTGGGAAAGTAGCGTCCGCCATAATCTAATTGGCAATGAGGCATTTCGTAAAAATGAGATGACCAACACTTGGTCGCGAGTTCCTGGTGTAGAATTGGATGCTGGTAAGAAGCGCAAAACGACCACCCAAGACCAATCCGCATTCCCTCTATTCCAACACCAGTCATACCAGATGCAATGCACACTCGGCAGCCAACAGACATTCTCACAGTCGCCCCAGATTCAACAAGGAACTCGTCCTGGCCAACAGCTTTACAATCAAGCTACTCCGGCTATGGTTGCCGCGCAGGGTCAGGCTAGCATTACTCCACAAGCACAAGCCCAAGCGCTGGCCCAGAATAATGCCATGAGCCGCAATGTCCAATCTCACACTGGATCCAACTTCAATCAGAGATCTGGAATTCAGACTTCCGCCAGTGGATTTGGTACGCAATATCTTGCTCCGGCGCCGCCCAGGAATAATCAGCCTATGGGTACCTCTTCTGGTCGCCCTTCACAAGCTCCATCACCAAGCAGCGCTCCCTCATCTGGTTCTGGTAGCTCTCAGGGCAAGTATATTATCCACCCTCGTCTACAGGAGGCCATTGCGAACTTGAAGAATGGGTTGACGCAAAACTTGACTGATGCTCATGTACCCAATGCTGCTGAAATTGTCATGGCTGCTGTCACACGATTCCTTGGTATCACACCTACTAATACACCAATTCTGAATGGTCCTATGGAAGAGATTTGTATGCGTGGCTTTACGAACGTCATTGAAGGCGCTATTGGCACCCTTGATGGTGTAACGGTGACCTATGCCCCACCTCAGTTCACTGCATTGAACAACTTTACAGTGCCAGCCACGTATGGTCTTAACAACAAGACCGTTATAGAGCCCCGTGCCTTTCTAGCCATGGAGCACTTCCGTCAGAATCTGACGAGTCACGTGGGTCAGTTGGTTGAGGCTGATCGCATAAACATGATTGGTGTGTCGGTTATGGTACGAGTCCTTGGCCTTAGCAAGGTTACACTCCAGAAACCACGTACTGGTGCCGACTCTGCCACTACTGCACAGCAAAAGCAGGTTGATGAGAATCTCGAGTCTGGTTTGATCTCCGCATTCAAAAAGGTGTTGGCTGAAATGCATCTCCTCGTTCCGTCTCCCACTATCACGGGCAATACCACAGCTGCCACGCCCACTACTGCTACTACGCCTGCCCCGGCTCCTTCCCAGTCCGTGTCTCAGCCGCAAACCACGCAGACGATTCCAGCGTCTCAGCCACAACAGGTTCAACAGATTCAACAAACTCAGGGTCTTGTTCAGCAACAACTGACGGTCGCTAAACCCCAAGTACAGCCCGCAACTTATGCCTCTCCCCCACCAGTATATGTTGTTGCTCCTGCTCAAACTCCGGTTACTCATTCTCCTCCACCTCAGGTTGTTCAACATATTCAGCAGCCCCAGCAATCCACTCAACCACCTCAACAGCCGGTTCAGCAGCAAGCTTTTCAGTATGTACAACCGGCCACTCCAGCACAGCAACAGCAGCAACCTGCTCAAAAATCTGTCTTTCAACCTGTTCAACCAATTGCTCAGCCTCAAGCTCAAAGTCAGCCAACTAAGGTTCAACAATCAACTCAACAACTAGCTCAGCAGCTTACTCAACAGCCCCAGTTTATCAAGAAAGATATGCCGCAAGTATCACAGCCCCAGGTTCAATCCGTGCCACCTGTTCAGACTGCTTCTTCGACATCAGTCGGGTCTAATGTCCAAGCTCTGGCTCAAAATCCGGTTGCCACTACTCCAGTGCAGAGGCCCCAAGTTGTTTCCTCAAATCCTGTTCCTGTCCAACAAATTCAGGTTTCCGCTGCTCCTATGGCTTCTTTGTCTGCTCCTGCGCCTCAGCTTGCAGTGACTTCGGTGGCTGCATCTTCTATTCCTGCTGTATCGACTCTAGTTGCGGTTCCTCCTTCTGTACAAGCTCAATCTGTACCAACTCAACAGATCCAGGTTCCTGGTTCTACCGTCGCTGTGCCGGCCGCTTCTGCTCCCGCATCAATCGTTCCTCCTAGCCGGCCTGCTAGCCAACTACCAGTTACCAATAAGTCTGTCCAGAATGTGGCTGCTAACATACCCCGACTTGTTACTACTATTCCTCTGGCCACTCCGACGGTTGTCCAGGCTCAGTGCCCGCCTCCTGCCGCTACTTCTGTCCAGTCGATACCTCAACCTGCGTCTCAACCTCATGCGGTTGCCACTCCAGCCACCATGGCTCCTTCTATCTCGGCGATTCAAAATCATGTTCCCATTACCCAGCAATCTATTCCAGCCCCATCCCCAATGCCAGCTGCAGTCACGACGACTACTTCCATGCCTGCTGTTCCAGTAGTTGCTCAACCGTCTAGTCTTGTGTCAACACCTGCCGCCCAGCAAGTGCCCCCCGCTGCTGTGGATATCATTGCTCCAGCTACTGCTTTTACTCCGGTTACCACTCAGGTTGCTCCTGTCATTTCGCAATCTGAGGCTTCCGCTTCTCCTGCAGTTTCCCAGCAGCCAGCTCCCGCTCAAAGTGATACCGCTGCTCCTGTAGTTACTCCTGTTCAGAACACCCCTGTAGCAGCGTCCCTTGCAGCAATCCCGGCTTCTCAGCCTATTGTTTCTTCAGCCCCTGCTCAGGACTCGACAATCGCTGCTCCTATTACCCCGGTTGTTGCTACGTCTGCTTCCACAGAAGCTGCCCTTGTGGCCTCGATTCCTGTCACCACCCTCGTATCTGTTGCTGATTCTTCTGCTGCCAAGGCTGAGATTGCCAATAAGTCTTCTCCCATTCTAAAAACTTCTCCTGTGGCTACTTCTCCTGTCCCAGTCATTGCTGCAACCTCGAGTGGTTCCATTTCGGGACCCATGCCTGCTAATCCTCCAGTTCCCGCGACTCCCACGCCGTCTGGTTAACCTACACAAAATTATTCTTATGGAATCATGATTAATATTTTCTATATGGATTCCTAATAATGTCTCCAATATAGAGATTTTGGCGTTCGGTGGTTCTGTTTTTCTTTTTTCTTTTCTCTTTATGTTGGATTTCAAAAGCACCGTGGTTATGATACCCCTATGATCTGGGGAAGCCCATTGTTTTCTTCATTTTTCTACCATACACGTTTGGGATCACGGTAATGACGATTGCGATCATAGGTCGCCTAGAGAAGTACGCTTCTCCGAGTTGATCCTAACGATACTCGTTTTCGTCTGGAGTTATATGGTTCTTATCTTGCTTTTTTTTTAAAAAAAAAAAGGTCGTGGGTTTCTTGTATAGTGGATCGATTGGCAGCGCTTGTTTTCTATATCCCGTTCTCATCCATGGCAGTCGCTTTACTGCACATGTTGGAAATTTAGTTTTGCTTTGTATTATTTGATGACAATCTATCCGATTTTCCATTCATCATCAGGTTTACTTTAAGTGAATACGTGCTAAACTTATTCAATTTGCGAGGCTTAATTCATGTTTGTGCATCAAGTTGCAAATGTTTCGTTTAGACTGGAATGTTCTTGGATTTATGAGTGGTAATACAGATGATCATCGTACTCTACAATCAGATTATCAAGATCAGGGTTGCAAAGAATAGGGTTAAACATGTCGTCGGCAACCCTCCGTGCAGATAAAATAATCTCCCGATATGCACGTCTATGCATCAACTATTAGTACCAAAAACCAAAATATTGACGTCAACGCTCACTACAGTCTGTGGGTAACAGCACCTAGGATGTAACAGACTATAGCAGATGGAAGATGACGTGGGTGTCAATGTTAAATGCAGGCATTGTACAGACAGCCTGCATGATTGAAGTTAGTAAGGAATATAGGACTGTGGGGGAAAGTGATATTGGGATGAGGGGGTTTGTTCTTCTGGGCAACGAGGTGGGTTAGTTTCTTTCTGGGTTATTTTGTGCTCTTATAGACGGAACGAATTGGCGGAGTTGGATAGACTAGGTGCACCATGGAGTTCCTGATGAGGATGAGCCTTGATACATGATAATGTGTTAAGACAGACTAAGCGACAAAACATGATCGGGCGTTCACCCGACGGCACTCTTGTCCCCTTGTGTCCTCCCGTGAAACCACCCGGCAGGATACACAGCATACCTGGGATTTAGCTGTCCCGTTTCATGGCGTTCATTTCCTGACTTACTAGCCCCTCCTCGTCTTCCACCCATCGCGGAGTGGCTCTCTGAAGTGACTACTTGCATGAATCTCACATTTCTGTCGCTTATACGTGCTCGTACTGAATGCGTGGTATAACCTGTCATGTTTTGGCGACGAATGGGAAAGTGGGAAGCCGTGCGAAATTGAACAGTGGTGATTTGCCCGTTTCTTCCGTATGGCGGTGGTGTAAGGAAGGTACCATCGGGAGATCGGGTGAACTTTAGAATCGGTATGCAGTTATTGCCGCGATGGCGAGGCTAGAACAAAAATTATTAAGATGTTAGGATTCTTCATGATTTGAATTCTGCCATTTTTTTTTCTTCAGTTAGCGCTGCCCACTTTCTATCCAGCTGTTCCTATCTCATTCCGAATCACTATATTTTTTATTCCTACAACTCAGCCTGTGCTCCTAGACACCACTGCGACTCCATCGCCCTACCAATCGTTGACATCGCCACCGACCGGCGTACTAGCGTCTGTATTGCCTTTTAACTTTACAACTTTAGTAACCTCATCGACCCAGACTTTGCTATAAACTAAGAACAGGTTAATCCTAGACCCTGTCTTCCCTTCAGGGACTCGAAGTGTTGAACCACCAAGCTAACATCAACTGCCTCTGCACCTCCGCAGCCACGGAAGCCCTCTCGAAGCATAATACCCCCAACATTATCTAATATTGTCGGGTCTAGTTTTCTGCAGCATCCAGCTGTACCCTCTAAAACCTTTAACACCAGTATTGCAAGCGTCGACAAACATCACTGACAGGCCTTTGCCTGCAGAAAATATCACCCCTAGTTCACTGTCACCTTGCTGTGTTAAACTGAAGCCCTCTGGAATTGGACTGAACAACCAGGTCTTTGCTACTTGTATTTTCGTGAGATAACCACCAACGAGGGAACCACAAGGACGTTGCATTGTGCCCTGCCGCTGTACCGGTTGCTTGCTTTTGCAGTGTATTGTGTATGTTCGCTATTGTTTCGGGTTCTCTGGCTGCTTAAGAAGCCCACGATCCGATACAGTTAATGAACCAGCCGTACGTGATTTCCGAAAATAGGGTCCTTCTTACCCTTCAATCTCATTTCTACCGTCAAATTCACCATCGTGTCGTATCGTTGATCTGTTCCTAACTTGGTTTTCAGCCTATAGTCTTTTCGCTAAATTGCTAACTTTCTTTCTATTTTGATATCGGTCTCTAGGCTAGGGATAGTATACCCCCCCCCACCCCCCAAACGCCCAAGCTTGTTCAAGCCTGTGCTTTTTTTTTGTACTTATCTCGCTCTACATTTTTTCCTTCTTATCCTTTTGATCTCTCCCACCACACGCCACTTACCGAATCACCATCGCGCCCACCCACGCCGGCTTCGGCTTCTAAATCTTCCACGCCCCTCAGCGCCCGATCATGATGTCGACTCCTCGAAGCGGCCCTCGCCCCGAGATTGGCGATGTGCTTTGGGTCGTCCGTACGTTTTACACCTGATTCGATCGCTTGTCATAATTCCGCCCGCTTGTCCCCCGACTAGCTCGATGTAGCTCGTTCGTGCTGCGCTTTGGTCTGTGGTGTGTTCTAGGGCAATGAGGGAATACTCTTACGGAAACTTGGCTCGATAGTGCTTGATGCGCTTTTCTGTGCCAGCGACTGTGATCCCATGAGAACTATCGCCAATTGAGTATTGCACTTCGTGGTGATGAATACCCTCGTCGATGTCTTCCCCTCAGACGACCAGTCCCAGTACAGCCACTAATAGCAGACGTTGCATCGCCCGCATTTGCGCCATCGACAGTCGTTTCTCGCGACAACACAGACCATAAACTCGACATATGGTGGTATACTGACTCGGATTCAAATTTGTAGATGACTTTCAGGCTCGCACATCGGACGAACTTACCTTGATCAAGGGCAACCTTGTCGAACTTATTGAGCGTGATGATGAGTTCGGCGATAGATGGTACTTGGGTCGCCATCTTGGAAACGGCAACACTGGTCTCTTTCCCGAGGGTGCGTATTCTTTTTTAAAAACTAATCTTGTTCATGTGTTATGCCCCATTTACCTTGAAATATGAAAACTGGTTACCCATTGGTGTTTAAAAGCCATCTACTGGCATTCTGAGACTGTCTTCCTCCGCTATATGTGGGTGTTACTGCTTGACGGCCATGGAGGGATAGCACGTCCAGCCAGCCTGAGCATGGTAGATGTGAAACTGCCCCGCCCCTCATTCGACAGAGAATTTATGGTCGCGACTCAGTCCCAGTTAAAGGATTATACCACCCACCATCACTCACACCGAGGTCATCAAGATTCTATACGACGACTATTCAAAATACGCACAAACAGGATCAAAAGGACGGAAACAATAGATCGACAATAAGAAAGCTTTAATTTACATTATTGTGCTACAATCGCATGTCAATTTCTGACAACGACATATTCAGCCAACAGACCGTCACACCGAATCTGACGAGAACGATAACTAACTTGTGGCCTTTTCAACATCGCAGCTTATACTCAGCCTGCCCCAAAAGACATTCTTCGCAGCCATGGTATCAAGCCAATGTCTACATTGCATGAGGTTTCCGCCAAAAATCAACATAGCACCAGCTCCGCAATCTCAACACATTCTGAAACCGAAGCCACCAGCCTTTACAACTCAACAAACATCTCCAACCCGACTAGCGCAAATCTAACCAACATTCCGATACCCGAAATTACAAACCCTAATAACATTGGTGCTAGCACTATTGGCATTCCTTCCGTCTCGTCTGCTATCCCTCACAACGATAGCCAGGTGCTGAACGATACGCTTAATGTTATTGACGAGCATATCACTCACTTGAGGTCACCTCCTAGTACCGGCGCCCTGCATGCATCTAATGATTCAGGAAGCGAGTACAGCACACAGTTTGACCACCGCATGTCGTATATACACGGCGAAGAGACTGACGAGGAAGAAGGCGAAGTGGCGCATTCTCGCCAGGAAGTTCAAGCTTGGGGTCCTGACGACGTAGCGGAGTATTTATTCACAGTTGGTGTTGAAAAACATCATTGTGAAGTTTTCCGTGACCAGGAAATTACTGGCGAAGTTTTGCTCGAAATGGACCAAAGCTCGCTCTTTATTAAAGCTTTTGACCTAGGATCTGTAGGGCGTCGCCTGAAAACCTGGTCAAAGATCAAGGCCCTCCAAGATGAAGTGGCGTCAGCTCAAGCGCCACGGAGAACAACTGGTGCTCATTTTGGTAGTGAGGCTGGATCCGAGCGGACGCACAGTCGCACAAACACTGTCACTAGTGCTAGCCGTCCTGATGAGCGTCCTTCCTCCATCCACTCGAAACACGCCTCAACTACCATGACTCCCACACGACTGGGCTCAATGGCCCTGCGTTCACCCTCAGGATCGGCCGATATTCCTGAAAGCCCAACCCATCATAAGCGACCGTCGGTCGCGTCGGCTCGTGATCTACACCATTCGCGTAATTCCTTTTCTGATTACCGCACTCCTGCGGGATTCAACAAGATTGTCCCGCCGTTGACATCTGCTAGTACGGAGCACAAGAAACAACCATCGTTTGATAGGAACTGGACTATGGGTGGTGCTTCCCACCCGTCCTCATCGCAGCGCCCTCTTTCGTCGACCGGGCCTTTTGATAATGTACTTGGTGGTGGGTTGAGCCAGAACTATGGCCAAAGCGGCCATCAGCTTGGCGGAGTTTCTGGGGAATCGGCTGGCGATGTGGATCGCGAATACTTTTCTGGTACGGAAGCCGATGGCAAGCGCAGCCTCAAAAACCTCCTCAGCAAAAGGCGCGATAGTGCCAACCGGGCTAGTCAGAGTAGTTACACTGAAGAGCAACGGGTGCACTCTGCCACTGCTATAGGCCGTCAGTCTCGCTACGGAAGTATTGACGTCAGCGCGGACGGCTCTCAGACGGCATCGCAAAAATATTTTGGCATACAAAATAGCCAACACCGCAGAACAATCTCATCTAACACTAGCGAATCCATGAAACCAGTCCCTCCGGCGAAAGACTATCCCCCGACAGTCACAAAACTTGACAGCCCTACGAACGGTCCCATATCCCCTACTTCCGCTACTGACAGCAAGTCGCATCACACGTGGCTATCCGCCATCAAGCCCAGCCATAAGTCGTCTGGCTCTGGTGGTGGCGGCGCAAGCGGCGCGCTCCGTGCGATTTCTGATTCTGTTTCATCGCCTTTCTCCAAATTGACGTCACCTACGGAATCATCACCGCTTGCATCGCCGCTAACACGCACTGGCTCGAGCACTCCGTCTGCAGGCCCGAGCTTCGAGCTGGATTCTCCGGATGTCACAAAGAGCACGGCCGCTTCTACAACTTCAGGTAACAGTCGTGGAAATCCCCGACGCAAGAACAAGCAGGATACTAGTGCCTACCAACGTGGTTTGCTGAAGATCAGCCCCAAGGAAGCCATGAAGGATGCCGACTATAGTGGTTGGATGAAGAAGAAGAGCTCTAACCTCATGACGACTTGGAAACCCCGCTTTTTTATTTTGAAGGGCCGTCGTCTATCATACTACTACAGCGAGGATGACGATCAAGAAAAGGGTCTTATCGATATTTCATTCCACAGAGTACTGCCTGCTGATAACGAGCGATTGACCGGTCTTCACGCCACCCTGACCGGTGCCGGTAGCCTTACTAGTGGCTCTGAGCCTGCTGAAAAGGGAGACGACACCATGTTTATCTTCAAGCTGATGCCCCCGCGGGCCGGTCTTTCGAAAGCTGTCAACTTCACCAAGCCCACCGTCCACTACTTCGCTGTGCCCAACCTTACACAGGGCCGCCTGTGGATGGCTGCGCTGATGAAGGCGACGATTGAGCGTGATGACAAGAAGCCGGTCACAACAACGTACCAGGCGGCAACGATCTCTCTAGCGAAGGCTAGACAGCAGAGACATCGCCCGCCGGAGTTGAGGGATGAGAATGGCGAGGAGGTCGCTGGGGGTCCCAAGACGAGAATTCCGGTGGAGCCATTTGTGGATACAAGTGGAGATGGAGCGGTAGATACGAGCGTGAGTGGTGTTGAAAGTGGCCCGATGAGTGCGTAAGGATGTTGATTTTTAGTGTTGAGGTCGGAGCCGCAGGGAATTTTGGTGTTGGATGGTTTTCTTTGGGGGGAAATTGTGTTTTCATGATGATTTTTTTTGCATTTGGCTCGATTACATGCATACCCACACCGTCGCTCGTTTTTTGCTTTCTTTTGATTTCGCTGGATTTGGCCTGTTTGATTTTGTTGTTTCTTGGGATTTGGGGATGTCGGTTTTCGGGGTTTGTACCGGAGATAATTCAGCCGATTACCTTTGCAACTTCTTTCTCTGATTCATGACGTCGGGTCGGAGTGCTGTTGGTATTTCACAATGTCTTGTGTGCTTCCATTGGAGGATTCATTTATTGGGGTATATTCTAATCTTTACAAGAATTACATTCCCCTTTATTTCCTGTTTTGTAATCTCCGTGTGCTTGAATAGTTATCATATATAAGCTAAACATGATGTCTGTATGACCTAGTGTTGCTTGTAAAGGTGGGGTATGATGAATCGGGAATATTACCCTTAGGGTTGTCCCGTCGCGTGGCTTCCCGTTAGAAGGAATTTGTAAGCCGCGGAGATAGAGTAATAACGACCCATTTTTGTCCAGCCGGTAAAAAGTGGGGCATTGCCTTTATAAGTCGGTGTTTACTGACAATCAAGACAAGAATCAACATCTCCCCATCAACAAACCATCATCTTGCTCCAAGATCTTAGCAACCTTTTTTTTCTCACTCGTATTATTTTCCATCATCATGGTCCTCAACTCCATCATTATCATCGGCGGCTCCGGCAAAGTCGCCAAGAAACTGACCACCCAGCTCCTCAACCGAACCCCCAAAACCACTGTGTACTCCGTCATCCGCTCAGAAAAGCACATCCCTGACCTCACCACCCTCGGCGCCCATCCCATTCTCCAATCCGTCGAAGACGCTACCGTCGCCGACCTCGCCGCCACGATCAAGGCAAAATCCCCCGACGCCGTCGTCTGGCTGGCGGGCGCTGGCGGCGGGAGCCCCGAGCGGACGGACAAGGTGGACCATGAGGGGGCCATTAAGGTTATGGATGCGCTGGCGGAGCAGCCGGAGGGGAAAAGGCGGTTCGTGATGGTTTCGTGCTTGGATTTGAGGGATCGGGAGGGGAAGAAGGTGCCGGAGTGGTATAAGGAAGAGGACGTGGCATTGAGTGGACGGATGTGGAATGTTATTGGGGCGTATATGAGGGCGAAATTCGCGGCGGATAAGGAGTTGGTGGAGGGGAATGGGAAGAGGGGGTTGAAGTATACGATTGTGCGGCCGGGACACTTGGGAGATGAAGCGGGGACGGGGATTATCAGGGTCGGGAAGGTGGGAGTGCAGGGGATCATCCCGAGAGATGATGTGGCCAAGGCTATTATTGAGTGCCTGGAGAATGACGGATCGATTGGTTTGGCTATCGACATGCTTGGAAAAGGTGAGGGAGAGCTGCCGGTTAAGGATGCTATTGCGAGAGTTGTCAAGGAGAGAGAGGATTGCTTCGATGGTTTCCATTGAGTACAATTAATGAGAATAAATTGAGATTATATGTAAATAAGAAAATTAGTACTGGTCCATTTATAACGGACATCAATGCCCAAGCTCTCTGCGCAAATGATTCAAAATGATCAATAAGCAAAAAAAAAAGCCAACCAAATTATTCGACGCTTCTCACACTTCCTCGTATCCACCACTGTTCCTCCGACCTCCCCGGTAACTCACCCAGCTCATCGGTCTCTTCTTCTTATGAGCCTTCATATAACTCTGCCTTGGACTCTCCACCGGCTTGGTTTTTTTATCTAACCACTGTTGATACTGACCCGGCACCTCCGTATAGTAGAAGTGGTTCAAGTCCTCTTGATACTCCACTCTGAACGGCACGACCAACTGTTTTCGCCCCGGTCCACCGCCACAGGATCCATTCATGAGATGCGACGGCGGCGAGTTCAGAGCAAGGGCAAACATGTTTTGCGGTTCGGTGAAATCGGTGAGGAGGCCCTTGTGGAGCAGGATGTAGAGGAGACAGATGATGTTGAGGATGACGGTGGGGATTAAGATAAGATAAAAGATATTCTGCCATTTCTCAGAAGGAGCTGATGTGTATTCCTGTCGCTTGATTGTAGCGTTGAATGTTTGTTTGACAGGAGAGATTATATTGGAGGGATAATCCCACCAGTGACTAAAGGGAGTGTCTAGAGTGCCCGTAAGCAAGGTCGACGATACGATAACAGTGAGAGCTTCAGCCATTGTGGGAAGAACGCTGGACATTGTGATTTCGTTGTTCCAGTTGGCGAAGGTGCCGAGTTCACTCCAGACACGGGCATTCGAGGCGTTGCCTGAGCTGAGCCCGCTTCCGAGATCAATGGCGAGGGCCCATTGCCAGGCGAGATCTCGCCAGTTGGTATCCCACCGCATCCATGGTCTATCTTGCCCATCAAGGGAGTTCCAATACGTGTACTTTTCATCTAGATCGTCGCAAAGGACGGACAGGTGGGCGCCGGAAGTCCCTGAGATGTTGAAGTGGGTGGAGCAGTTGAAGTACGGTTTCGACTTGAGCTCGCAGAGACTGTAATAGGTGGAACTTAAATTCGTCTTATTGTACGGTTTAGTAAGGATATAAATGGCGTCTGGGACGTTATCATGGTCAACGATGGCATTGAAAGTCTCGGGTACAACCTCAAAATAAGGGTGTGGCCGAGCCTTGCCACCGTTCATCCAGGTATAATTCTCCCCCCATTTGAAGATATTGTCGACTACTGTCGGAGTATAATGGACCTCGGAAGTATCTGAATTATACGCATTGAACTTTTCTTCGTCTACTAGAGCAGTAGAGCCGGCCGTGACGTTGGTAAAATTTTTATCAAGAGCCCAGACAAGAGGTGCAAGTTCAATGTACTCCATGTCGACACAGAGAGTGTTGACCATTGGGGCAATGACGGCGGCACGCAACTGGTACTCACCAACTCCAGAGAGGTCCTCGGGCTGGAGAATCTTGTTGTAGTTGCTGGTAGCTGCTTCGTAGATACCGGGATGCGGCATGGCTAATGAGACATTGTTAATGACACGGCCATATTGGGCATAAAGTTCCGTCATCGTCGGAGCGTCAGTATCGATCCATTGGCCAGTAAGAGTGACATTGTCGTAGAGCATTCCCTTGGCCACAGGTCTGTTGCCTTGCTCCGAGTACTCAATGGCCTCATCATTGGGGTCCCTACCCCAGCCATTTTCGTGAATTATCGCCCACTCCGCCAACCAGGCCTCGAAATTCCGGTGACTCATACCAGAATGTTTGATGTTCAGGCAACTGCGTTCAGCCGTGTTCACACCATCGTCAGTACCTATCTGGGTGCCAGTCCCGGGATCGACATCTAGCAGGGGATTCTCGCAGGTTTGCCTGACATAGGCTACATTTCCGTAGGGCGATTTGACCTGACCCTGCAACAAGGTCTTTTCCCAATTGCCATAACGAAGCTTTGGATCGATCATGACCTGCGACGCAGTGGTGTACAAAGTGGCGCAGATTGTCGCCAGCACCGTCAAAACACCAATGACTGAGCGAATTCCCCATGGGAATACCTCCCAGTTAGTGATCAGTGAGCCCGGTTGCTGTTAACGTTAGTGACTTCCATTTAGCATCATCCTATCTGTGTAACCTTTCACTTACAATGACCCAGTTTCGTACAGCCATATCCGCCAACGTAATAGACCCACCCGCATTAATTGCCCTGGCCGTCAACTCCTGGCCGACTACAGCGACAAAAACCGTCACAAAGCTCAATTCGATAATCTTCGAAATCAAGGCACAGATAAATGATGCCGTCGACGGCGTCATCTGCCCGCGGCTTGATGTCATGATGGTATCGCCCCAGCGCGGTTGCAGAAAGGCGACAATCATCCAGAGCGAGGAGAGAATGGTGGAGAGGACAGATAGGAAGAGAGTAATGCCGAAGATCCAGGAGCGGCGGCGCTTCTTAACGCTTTGGCGGGTGGAGCAGGCGAGGGGAGCTTGGCTAAAGCGGCGGGCGAATTGTTCGGCAGTTTCGGGGAGGTGTTTTCTGTCGTTACGGTTCTCGTGTTCGTGTTCGTGAGATGCATAGACTATGAAGGTATAATTAGTTGATGGAGTACTGACTTAATTTTTCCAGTACTTACGACCAGAGCGCTCATTCAGAAAATCAGAAGATTCCATCTCGTCACCTTCGGGTACTGTCGGGGTACTTTGTTGACCATACGAACTATTGTATTCTTGATACGGCCTGTCCCATCCCGGACTTCCAATCAACGTCCCCGCCGTCGACAAACTCTGCATCTCCGGCAACGGCGAAGATGGCACCGTCTTTCCTGTCCTAACAGTTCGCAGTTCCACTCCGCTACCGTTTGGAGTCACCGCCTCAAACTGCGAGATATGTGGCTGTTCCAGCGTTGTCTCTAGGTCATTAGCTACAGATGGCGCTGGTGGCTTCATTCGAAGGGGAAGAGAGGCACTGGGGTTGGTGGCATCATCGTTGATGGCGGCGGCAGGTGGCGGGGACAGAGCTGGGGAGGCGAAGCCCGTTGGTGTGGTGATAGGGACAGGCCTTTTACGAAGGGAGAAGGGGAAACTGCGGGACCAACGGCGCGGTGCGGATGCGGGGGCTGATATGGTAGTAGGAAGGCTTGAGAAGGATACGGAGCGGTTCTGGGGAGAAATGGGCTTGGGAGAGGCAACGGGAGATGTTACTGCGAGTTGGTCGATGGTAACGGGTTGTTCTGTGCTCGTCTCTGGTGGATAACCAAGGTCTCCCGGTAAAATATTTGAAAGAGGACTCTGCGCATCACTGGAAATACTATCGCTATTTGTGTTCACAGAAGTGCTCGTCCCGTTAGCTGTCTGCTGAGTAACGGGAGCCACATCTTGTCCTCCCACCAGAACTCTCGACCGGGCAGAATCCTGAGATGTGCGGTACTCTGTCGGACTCATCGACATCGTGTTATAGTCAAAGTAATTCGGCAAGGGACCTTGATCAAAACTTGAAAACGGGTTTGAAAGATGATTATGCGGATCGAGGAGTGACTCGCTGGGTGTCGACGAGGGCGACGGGGGCGACGGAGGATGAGGGGCACTAGTCATTATATGGAAAAGGACCGAGGATAATGATCAAAGAGATGCGTGTGAGAACAGAGGCGGTCGAAACGGACGGGGATAGATGGAATATATATGTATGTAAACAAGAGTTGTTGGTTTTAGAGTGGTTAAAGTACTTTGCTTGCGTCACATTTGAATTGGGAACTGCTATGTGTGACACTGTTACCTGTGGAATCTTAGAACACAATAGTGAAAATGGAGTCCATTAACAAATCAGATGCAGATGTACTCCATATTATTTTCTTTTCTTTCTTTTTTGAGATGCAACTAAGTAGAAACAGAACAATCACTTGAGCTAATTTTGGGCTTTCTGGGCTTTCTGGGCTTATATCTGAAGTGAGGAGCCCCGCTCAACCTGAGCAAAGTATCGATATTTTTAGAACGGTGCATTCGATGAACTCGCTTATGCACCAAGAGACACGCACGAGTGTGGTGATGAGTCCCGAGGATGGGTGGATTATCTTTTCTTTTGTTATCTATCACGGGGACAAGATAATCAGGAGCGGAAAAGTGACTTATTGGTGAGCTGGGTGGAAAGGAGCTCGGAGACATTTTGTGGGTATGGGAGATGATGAGTGAGTTCTTCAAGCAAGGGTAAACAGGATACTTGTGATCAAGTAAGTATTTGTAGGAGTTTCATATATGCGTTTATCATGCAGAGATTGCATGTGTTGGCTCTGGAGTTTATTAAGCAATTATATATATGCTCAATGGCCACCCATTTTGTTTCCCGTCCACTCAGGTATTACAACACAAAATCATCATCACCAACCACACATCAACTTTGTCCACGTAAAATCTCTTGTATGCTACTTCTGTCCATATCTCCTCCATGAGCTTACTAATAAGCAACAACACAATCTCATATACACCTCGTCAATTTCCGACAAGTGGGAAACCCTAGGGTTATTCTTACGGAGAGTGTATATTACAAGGATCCATATACGCCCAGTTTCCATACAAAAAGGCAGTTCTTGGACGATGGTGGGGCGGAGATGGTTGTTGTATGTTGGCCAATGAGTAGCGATGTGTCATAGAGATGTGTGCAGAATCGGACTTTTGGTTGTGGTGCTTGACAGAAGATGTCAAGGTGGGGGGTTTGTATGACGTGGAAGTGCTTGTGTTTGAATAGTAAACATTTATCTATTGTTTAGGAACGATGAATGAATAAGAGTAGTTGAGCCTATACTTCCTAATGATCAGAAGTGGGCTAAACAACTGGTAGATCTATAACGTGGTGGACAAACAATAGAAAGTCACCCCTAGCTCACCTGTGGACTAGTTTCCTCAGACTAACAAGCAGTCTTTACTCTTCAGTATTAAGATTTATTTTGTTTTAGTTACAAATATTCCTCATTTCTGGTCATCTAACTACTATCTAGAATTTTGGCATCACAGAAACACTAGAACCTTTTCTAATGTTCCATTAATAACCCCCATAAGGGTTCCCCCTGACCAGGAGAGTAAGTCATATATTTATAACTCACCAATTTCCCATCTCATAGATAGCCTAGAATAAACTAACCCTCTAATTACACCATGTGAATGCTACATAGAGTCTTATCCTGTAAGCTGATCTGCTACCTGTAACTAACTGGAGTGCCTGGTCCTGTTCCACACCCTAACTAGGGCCCTGGTCATGGGGCACTGAGTATGCTATATAAAGTATCTTTAAGTTATAGTGTATACCTTTATAAGGCCTGGGGTTCATAACCCTATCTAGGAGAGCTATGAGAGGTCATGTGCAGCTGGGTCTATACTAGGAGGGAATCTTAGGCATAGTTGTTTTATATTATCCTACTATACTACTAATATCCTAGCTATATATAACTGCCTGGCCAGTAGAAGAGAATAAATATAGGTATAGGTATATAGATATAGCTTCTATATACTACTAGGCATTAGTACCTACTATACCTAGCCCCTCCTTCTACTTCTACTTATTGCTTATTTTTCCTATTTTATTTATTACCTTATTTCCTTATCTAATAATATATATATATATATATGCCTATATAGGTAGACATAGAATTTGGGTATTTATATCATTTATAGGTTTTCCTATTCTATATACTACTTGTCTATATAGTGGTCTACCTACATCATAGGGGAGTGATAGGGGGCTCTATTTACCAATTAATACATCCCATTTAGCAGAGGTATATATTACTTTACTCTTTGTCACTAGTAATAAATATTATGAACAAAGGCTGTCTTACTTACTAAAGGGCTATCTCTGGTAGTACTTTTCTTTGATATCTCTATACCATATATGCTATTCCTCTTTAGGATAGGTGACCCTACTTTTCCCTACTCTACTATAGGTATCTCCTTTATGCTAGCCAATCTAGTGTCTATTATCTGACTTATAATCCCTACTTAATAGGTCCTATGTAGTCATTTCCTTTATTATTTAGGCCCTCCTCTATATACCTACTACTCTATGGGCCTCTATTACATTTATTTATAGTGACATTTCTATATACTAGCACTCCTAGGGGCAGAGAATGGGTATAGTGCTTAGCTTATGTTAGCATACCCCACTAACTACCTAATCTTTATCCACTTCTACTCTCCCTGCCAATCATCTCTACTATCTTCAATAACCATTACTGTCAGCATATTCATTTACTTAGTCTCTGAATGTCATCCTAGTACACATATATCTTATAATACTCCTGACAATGGTCAAGTGCAGATGTTTACAATTACCCTACTCATCACCGTCACCTATATATACCCCATTCTTTCAACTCTCTGCTCTTCCTTGCCCACTATGACTGTCTCCTTAAATCCTACCTAGATCTACCCCATTCCTACCATTATCTTTAATCACATAGCTATCCTTGCCACTGCTCCTAATAGTAGCACTAGTATACTTACCTAGCTACCTACTACCTCTCTTAACCACCCTATCACTACCACTACTCCTAGCAACCCCTTCTATACCATCCCTGGCATCCTTCTCACCCTTACTTATATGACTCATAGCATTTACCTCCATAGCTCATACTCCAATAATTCCACCAAGAAAGCCATCTCTAATAACAAACTCTCCCCCCAGTCCTACATCAATTATATATTTAGTGCTTATAAGGAGCTTATGCATCAATACATTATGCAAAATAACAATAAAACCAAGATATTCTTATAAAATACGGCCACCAACTTCATCAAACTATTATTACCCACAGTTCTTTACCAATAATGGCACAGCTCTTGCCATGTATTGGACTACTGTCAGGACCCTTGTCATCATGCAGGCCAATACCACTCCTTAGTATTAATGTATGTAAGCACATGCAGAAGAGTCCCTATCACTCGCCTGATAGTGGTTGCTATTCATAGTTTTACATTTGTGACAAAGCACTGGTGTTTGTTTGGGCTGCAAGTAAATGAATGATTGATATAGCCCAGAAATCTGATAAAATAGGTTGGCTTATAATTGGCAATCTTTGATATAACAATCTTATAGTAATCGGGCAGTTCCCTGGTAATGATACTATTTAGCAACGGTATGGAATATGGCTAGGGTAACACAAACGTCTATTCTCCAATCCAGACATGCATTTGTTAGGGTTAACAGACCCAACCAGTACAACTAGCAAAAAAAGGAACATACAACACCGGGTATTCCCACGTGGTCACCCACCGTAGTACTAATCCGGCGCTCTGTGGCTTGACTATGGGGGAGCAGACGGGACCCCGTATTCTCCACAGGCTATGGTCGTATGTGACGGATGGGTGTCAGAGTTAACATTATTAAGTGAGAAGCCGAATTTCTTTTCTTTGGTTTCCAAATATTGTATTTCCAGTTTGGTGCTTTCTGTCTATATCAAATGCATCAACCTAATTATTTCTACTTCGTACACTCTTACTGGGCCAGTCGGATTCCTGTTTCTAGTCTAGAAATAAGAAGCCGAAGACAACAGCCGAAGGTTTCTCAAAATGTTGTATTCATGTTGTAGTGTAGGGTTTGGCTGGTCAGTATGTTCGAGTGTCCCCCTTTCTACATTAGGTACTTGAATATTTAATATTGACTTGACGTGAAGTTTGTACTTGCTCATAATGTGATACAAGTATCATTTTGAATTGTTTGGGTGTAAGAATCCCGCTTGCCAAGTCTGTACTTCCAGTAAGCAGTTGATGGCAAGTTTATAATGGACAATAGTATAAAGTTTATTGCTTAGTAATTGCAAAATAAACTTGGACATCATCTGTGATCTTAGAAGTCGTCAATAATAATTAATTGTGTTTATACACACGATCGAATTCTATGTCTTAGGGATATGAAAAAAAAATCACGGCGAATCGACAAAAAAAAAGATCTCAGATGTGACTAGTTAAACAGTTCGATGTGATGAAAAGTACCAAACAACGACAGCTAGGCCCTGTTCGATGTTCTAGGGTTGTGAAGAATGATATGTGGAAATTATTAGGCCCACCACAAGGGCTAGTTTCATAGGTTTATGTGGTTGGGTTGTCAGCCATTCATTGCCTTTACTAATGAACTGAACCGAAAATTACTCAACCTATTCAAACATATTCTAGTTAACCAAGACTTTTTCTTTTTATCATGTGGTGAAGTAAAAGCAACTTAAGCTTTGGTCTTGATAACATCACAGTGCTGGGTCCTAATGGTGGCCTTCTTTTTGTTGTCTACTGCTAAGGCTAACTTAAGTTGGAAGATTTTCCTGTTCTGTAAACATGAATAATCAGTAGAATAGTGCACCTCAACACATAACATAGTAACATTGAAATGCAATGCGACATTGCCATGATACTAAGGGTTCAGAGCTATGTTATCGAGATTCAGCGGTTGCAAGGGGAAAGTGTAGATATCAGAGTTGATGAAAAGACAACAAAAGAAGAAAAAAAGGTTGTTTTAGTCAGGGCTGTTATCTCGAGTTTTTCATAACTGAAGTTATAGCATTATGACTTTTTCACATGTTTGACTGAGTCTTGTTCTCATCCTTTTAGTTTGATTCGTTATATATAGACAAAACCTTCGAATCGGTATATATATCTACGGCTAAGCTGATCATCGCAGTGATCGACATCACTGCTGTATATTTGGCCCTAGATCGATCATGTTCCCACGCCCCCCCCCCCCCCCCCAAAAAAAAAAAAAAAAAGATAGATAGAATCTTGGCTATAAACATGCCCTACCATGGTTCCAAGTGGCTAGTTTACTGATCTGGCATCTGCATGAACAGCATGTAATGATATTTTGGTTCATTCATCATCAAAATGGGAAAACGAAAAAAACCCGTTGAGATCTGAATAAGCCCAGATGACGGCAACCAGGTAAATAAACTACCTTTCAGCTATGATTTTTTAATGCTTCGATCTGATACCATAATGTCTGTATCTAATGAAATCGATCTAGACTCGAGTCTTCAAATTTCATATATTTGCTATTCGTAGACCATTGGCTTTCAAGTGGAGATGTCTCCAGTTGAAGGATAAATGAGAAATGACAATGATATCTATCTAAGATTAAGATTTATGCTCGGGCCGCGTCAAGACTCGGGTGATTAGGTATTGTGTGTAAATATTTGCGAAGAATGTCTGGGAATTACTAGGTACACAGAAGATTTTGCTGTGCACCTAGTAATTCCCAAATGTTTGTTTATGGATAGCTTTTTTTTTTGTCTTCATTTACTTTCTATATCAGAACATCTTCGGCTTCGAGAAAATAAAAGAATATCGACGCTCAGTGTCGTCATAAAGCCTGTTCAGCCGCGTTCCCATGTAAACATTCATGTATTTATAACATGACAACTTTTCTTCTTCTTTAACATCTCAGTTCGGCTCCTTATTGCTGTTTGCTACATATATAGCAAGGCCACAATGAGACAAAGCCATGTTTTTCTTCCCGAGGTTCAATACGTGGTGGATGGATGCTAGAGAGCACCTTGCGTGCAACAGATGTGACGGTTCGGAGCCAGGGCGTGAAAGCGTGGCAGCGCACATGGGAAGGTTGAAGAAGGGAACCAAGAGAAGCGGGGGGTGGGTGATGATTATAGGTTGGAGCAATTGAAAGTTTCTCTACATTGATTGAAATCATGAGATGAAATAGTTTATGTTAACAAACACGCCATCATCACTAAACACAAAGGGACGAAAGTCACATCACTATAGTATCTCTCCAATATCTTCCATCATCGAGTTTGGGCGTTTTCTTCTCGGCTTCTTCTTCTTCTGAAAAGCTTCCACAAAAACCAAACCCCCAATCCTTGTTTTTGATTTCTGCATGTCGAGAAATCCCTTCCTTGCTTTCTTGGTCTTTTTTGTTCCTTCTTCAGCTCGGCATCTGCCTTCTCTTGTATTTCCCGGTCTTTCCTTGGAGTCCGTATCTTTGGGGGCCAGTCAGCCGTTATATGTTGGACAACAAAAGTCTTAGCTAATTCTCTGCCATTATTGATTAGCAGTTTTTTCGATCAAAGTTTCTGGCTGTAAATACATAATAAAATAATAAAATAAAAATAAAATAAAATAAAATACACCTTGGAATTTGAGCGCGGCTCCCCGTGCTTGCCGTTTTTTATTATAAGCTGGCAACCCCATAATCTTATTTCGGTTCTGTTCATTCATGTGTTTAAACCTTTATTACTCTGGTCTTATGATATTGCCAACTTTATGGATCCATATTCACTTTCTTCTTGTATACTATCATCCATCTATCTTTATATTCTTATTCTGCCAGTAACTATTCTACCGAGATTGCACATATAATAAAGAACTTGGCCTTGACGCAAATAGACTTATACCAGCAGCCATCACACTCTAACTAGTAGTCATGGATGTTATGAACATGTGGCGACTCATCTATCAAGATGAGCTCCCTACCGACATCGGGCCCATGAGAGAGCTCCTACAGTCATACAGCAACATCTCCAGTGACAAAATCGACTGCCATCTCTACTCAATAGTAAGTATCTACTTCTCCCCTTCCCTCTTGACTCGGATTCGGAGAACACGAGTTCATGTCTCATGGAGAGAGAGAGAGGGATAGAGAGAACCTCTGCATGGTTTGGATGCTTGTGATACCACGGTTTCTCCGATCTACCTGTGAATGTATGGAAATCGGAAATTTCAAAAGGGAAAGTTGTCCCACCAGAATTTGGCCTGAGCAAACAGATAATCTCGTACCACACTCCTCCACCACAGGGCCTGGTGCTGCTTCTAGAAGACATTAACTCTCCGGATTGGTACCCTCAGTAACACTGGTCTCTGATCCTGTCTCCAACCCCCACCGCCACCATGTTTCTTCCTAACTACACACTATAAAAACAAAAACAGCTACTAACTCTATCCCCCAGAGAAACAAAGCCTGGGCAACCTCCCGCACCCCTTGCATTGGCCGCTGGCGCTTCCTCTATACCCTCCCCTCCGCCGATCCCCGCTACCGCCAAGCCCTCCACCGCCTCAAATCCCTCTTCTCCCGCGACCTCCTTCTTGACCTCGGCTGCGGTCTTGGCCAAGCCCTCCGCCAACTCCTCCATGACGGCGCTCCTGCCACCCGCCTCCTCGGCACCGACGTGCATCCCGCACTTATAGACACCGGCCTTGATCTCTTTTGTGATCGGGGGGCCGAGGAAGAGGGTGGGTTTGCATCGGGGGTCTTTTATCCTTCTTCTTTGGGGCGGCGGACACCGCTGGGGATAGCGGGGCGGTTTGTCGTGGCGGATTTCTTGGATGATTGTGATGCGGGGATGAAGGTGTTGGCGGGGAGGGCGACGATTGTGCATGCGTCAAACTTTTGGCACATGTTTTCGTGGCAGCAGCAGATTGACATTGCGGTGCGCCTCGTCACAATGTTGAAACCTGGTACCACCAACGCCATGATCTACGGTCGCCAAATCGGCAAACTAATGGCTGAATCGCCAACGAGTACAACAAGTACAACACCTACCACTACTTCCTCGTCCTCCGGCTCCACATTCCGCGATGACGACAACCTCCAAGACCCCCTGTCCCCCATTTCCACATCCCCTTCCCTCTCCTCAACCTCCTCCTCCTCCACCTTCGATTCCGAAGTCGCTCCCTTTTCCGACACCTCGTCGCTTGCCTCCTCAGTATCCTTCACCTTCCCTTCCGAATCCGACACACAGCGTTCCTTCCTTCACAATCGAGAGACGTTCCAGTTTATGTGGGATATCGTGGGCGAGAGGACGTTGACGGGGTGGACGGTGGAGATGGAGTTTGTATCCAAGACTGTGGATCGAGTGCCAGGATTTGGGGATGATTCGTATGTTGTGTATTATGGGATTTACCAGACGAGGTAGACTCGCAAGTAAGGGGAGATGATGGTTTTCTTAGTGTATATTTTGCATATAGCGGTGTGGACTTGAGGAAACACAGGCCTCGTCTACATTTGGTTTTTATTGAGCATTGAGAATATGTTTTGACGTAAATCACAATGACAGCATTGATAATGGAAATATCGGGATGAATCTCATCTCATCAGCAGATAGTATATAACAATATCATGTCATCTCGACTCACAAGAGATCTTGAGGGCCACATCCATATTAGACATCCCACACTCTGTTTCTATATTAACGAGAAACATTGATATATTCTGCATTAAATACGATTTCATATAGACACCGTCTGAGATCCCGGCCCTTACATTAATACTTCTAACCTTGTGAAAATTGCCGATCCCCCCCCGGAGTCCACGGCGCCGAAAGCGGGTTCAGCTGTCTCCCCTTAGCCGAAGTCTTCTCCTTGATATCAATTGTTCCACTCCTCCGCTGCCCATTATTATCGTTACTTGTACTTTTGTTCTGAAGTCCCGTATTCTGTTTCTTTCCGGCATTTACAGACCCGCTAGTATTTTTCTCTTTACTCTTGCCTGCACCAACAGGACCTGCAGGCTTGCCATTAGTAACACCAACAGTGGCTTGGCTTCGATTCTTAGGTTGAGGGTTGCTCTTTTTGTTGTTCCTAGTTGCATCGCCAGACGAGTTGCCCTGGGGCTTTTTATTGCCATTGCCTTGTTGGCGTGAAGACGGGCCACCGCAATTTCGATGTTGACCATGGCCTTCAACCGCATGTGACGATGAAATCATTGGGTCAGCCGCCATTGCTTTGCCTTTGACCTTGCCTCTTCCCTTGTTACGAGACTGGGGTTTGGATGAATCGCTGGACAGCATCGCATTCTGTTGAGCCATGAGCTCACGGACAAGCTTCATAGACTTCCTCTCATCTTCCTCCGCAGCTCTCATGCGTTCTTGCTCTTCTTCCCACCATTGCAAGAATTGCTCTTCCTCAATAATCTCTCGGAGAGGTCTCGACCTCTGTTGCTCTATTTCCTTCTCGATTTCCTTCTCTTGGAGTTGTTCACAGAAGATGTCGTCTAACTTAGTTGCAGGTTGCGTTGGAAGAGGTGGAATAGTCATCTTGATCTTGGGCTCCACCGGTCCAGCTGTAGCAATAAAGGATCCAAGGTTAAGTGGTCGGCTAGGGAAAGAACTGCTCGGAGTGACAGGTTTGGCTGATGAAGATACCCGACGAAGAGTCTGAGTAGAACTTCTGGGACTCGGCTTCGGAAGTCGGTCAGCAACAGGTGAACCCGAGATAAAAGGTGTATGAGTAACAGGCGAACTCGATACGGCCATTTGTTTCTTTGTCTTCGGTGAAGATACATTTTGCCATTCCGAATCATCGTTTAGTTTAGCATCTGTCATGTTTTCCGAGATCAACGGAACTATTAAAGCCTGAGATGGCTGGAACTCGGACCAAGGTGCTGTTGGTGGAGGCTGTGAACTTCCCGTCATAATGAGCCCATCCAGTCCAAGTGGCTCACACCTGAAAGTAAGCTTCTTTCCAGATTTTCGACCAGATAAGTCTGAAGCAGCAGTAATTCCGCAGCCACCACGGGGTTTTGGTGTTGGGGAGAAAGGGTCTACCTCCATGTCAAACATCAATTCATCATCTCCAGAGATGAGCTCGGTTGCAACCCCTTTCCCTTTACGCCGCATTCTGCTAAAAGGTGAAATTGCAGCACTTGGCGTGACATCAAGACTCTCATGGCGGTTCTTTTTTTTTTGTTTTTCATTCTTCAGAGAATGTCTCCAAGCCATCTCACGCACACGAATACGGCGCTCTTCAGTGATATCTTCCAGGAGATCAGGATATAGTACGTAAAGACTTTCGAGGTTTCTACTGCGAGAGTAAGGTTCCATTAGTCGTTGACGTTGTTGTACTGCACGATCAAGTTCGAGGAGGAGATTGAAATGCATGTCGCCCAAGAGGTGATTCTCTAGGAAACCTTCAACCTGTAAGGCTATATAGCTCATACAAGCTTCTTTGAGACTGGAGATGTAAGATATATTGACTTCGTTGAGGATACCAGCCACATTTCTCATGTTGACAAAACGACTCAACACTTGCTGGCAACATTCCACCAGGCGGTCTAGCATCAGCTCATTAGCAATAACCATAACTCCAAGTACAAGCTCGCCAAATGTGTCAAGGTCTGAAGTGACAATATTATCGAACATCTCAGAACCAACATCTGCGTAAATATGCTCCAGCACAAATGTGAAATGTCTTGGATTCATGTGACTCAGGTCGATTGAAATCAGGTCGCCCGACTTGAGATCAGCATATCTTCCGGATAGCCAAGCACCATGAGAGTATCCCTTGAATATGGCATAGAAGAACTGGCAACGATGGCTCACAACATCACGATGAACGAGGACGTTCTTACCGTTCAACTTGAGAAGGACATCGCCGTCGAAGCGTAAGTTGCGATGAGATATGGCATCTCGAAAGTCTAGATGAAGTTTTTGCATCAACCTATTTTGAGATCGTGCGGCAGCTTCAAGGGGTAGCATCTGCAAGCATAAAGCAAGTTTCATAAGATCAACACGAACTTGACGATGTCTTGAAGCACGAGATGGAGCATAGCGTGTGAAATTCCAGAATTCCACAATTGTATCAGTATACAGATAGGACACCAGGTTCGCCAGTCCCAAGATATCCATCTGCTGGAACACCATTTCAAAGCCTCTTTCCGTACGTCTGATATGAACATACGGTCGCATATCTTCGGGCTCTTGTTGCGCATCACTGGCAAAAAATGTCCTCAAAGGAGTACTCCGAGCACCCAAAATCCAGGTATGGGCCGGTACCTTGATATCTGGCTCGCTAGATGTAGATAGAAGAATATTATACGCAAACTCTTCAAAGTCCATAGAGCTGGCATCTAGATAGGTCTTCAGATCCGCCTCAAAATCCAAGGATTTAAAGATTTGGTCGCCAAGGAAGCCGATACCGTTTACCTGAGACCGCGATTCTGTACTGGTCGTACGAGAGGGCGCATCTGATGTGGTCAATGCGTGGAAGTTCTTCAGAGGGAAAAGATAATGGTAGTTTTGACGAAGCTCCGAGGGCCGTACGCGGACCATCCAATCATAAATAGGGAGTTCGGCACGAATCACCAAGTAGGCGCCATGTGTAGATCCACGGACTGCTACTGCACCTGTGATAGTCGGGACACGCTGGAACTTAAAGGCGTTTCTTTTACCACTGGCCGAGTCACTGGATATGTGTTTCGATTCCTTGGCCTTTTCACGCTGAACTCGTCTCCAAACAGCACCTGATTTGGTGCTTAGAATGACAGAGCCTCCTTCGCCAATGGCCAAAGATGTAGCTTCATCTTTGCGAGCATGCCATACACGTTGGGGTGCCGAAACAGATGACTTCATTTTGGCCGGGTTTGTGGTCGAGACAGAAGTGCCCTCAGTTTCAGACGAAGACTGCAAGTTCATAATAAAAGCTTCCCCGCGATCAGACAATGCCGCAATTGTATCACCGCCTGCAGAGATGGACGTGATTCTGGTCGAGGAGGCTATTCCACGACGTCCTCGAGAATTGGAAGTAGCCTGGACACCAAATCCTGTTACTATGTCAATGGCAGGGAAACGCACAATGTTGTATCCATAGTTGGTAAAAACTATGACACTGTGGTTCTTCAGTAAACAAACAGTAGCTTTGTCACTAGCGGCCGCCATGATGATGGGACTGGTGAACATAGACGCGGCTACTTTCCTGGGCAGTACTTGGGTCTGCAGTGAGCGCGAGTCAGCATCCATCAAGGCCAACTGACCTACATTGCGACCCCAGACGTAAAGAGAGGAGGGTGTGAAGGCAACAGAGTGTAGACTCGACGCAGCAACACCAATAATAACCTCTTTCTTAAGAGCATTAAATACTTGTCGAGGTGTTAAGCTCATAGGCTCTTCATCGGGCTTGGTAGGTGGAGGCAATGTGTACCCGAGTTGACTGCATGTGTTTGAGCCCCAGGTCCAGAGTTCACCATTATCTGTAACGGCCATAGTGTGATTTTGCCCCAAAGCGATAGTCTTGACATGCTTGTCTGCCAACACATGTTGAACAGGCACAAATCGAAACTGCGTGTTCTCATGACCGAGGCCAAGACGGCCTCCTCTTCCCACTCCGGTAATATACAAATTCGAGAAGGGATCGTCTGTGATTATAGCACTATGGAGTTTGGACAAAACAACGTCCTTGATGACTAACGGCCGAGAACGAATTATCCGGGGAATACCGGCGTTGGGTTTCTCTCTAGCCCGATGATAGACTTGAGTATCTAACCATTCCTGATAGAAGTGTTCATATAGCTCTTCTGGGCGTTGTAACTGAATGCGCTCGGGAAATTGCCGATCATCGCCATCACCCACACCAAGGGTATTGTTTTTATTGCTACCAAATATATACACCTCTGTCTCTGTGTTGGCAGCTGAACTGACGATGCTTTTGTCAGGCAAATCATCCTCTGACTCGGAGTCGGATGGTAAATCTATGGCCGAAGTCTTCCCTCCAATCTCTATGTTGATACCGGACCTGATGGTCCAGTTGTAAAGATCGAAAGGACTGTTACCCTCAAAATCCTTGGTCTTGATCAATTGTCCGGTGCGGCCTGCAATTCCAAGGAGGTCATCCCTCATCATGTTCTGCTCTTTCTCCAAAAGCAATCGAGCAATCCCAATATTGCCATGGTACAAAGCTCTGTGAAGGGCGTTCCAGCCATTTTCAAGATCTTGCACATACAAGTCAATCGATGGATGATCAAGGAGTGCACTGACAAACTTGACAGCATGGACATCGTCTGTAGAGACCGCTCGGTGAAGTAATGTAAGTCCGGCGTGGTCTCTGATGTTGAGTTCGGCTTTTGAGAAAGAAACAGCCTGTTTACCGTTGACTTTCCTAGTCTTTGCAGACTTTGGTGGCATTGATGACAGACTGACTAGGAATGGATCGTAAGAGTCATTGAAGCCTGTTCTTGAGGGGTCACCGGGACCCGAAGATCCCGGAGTTAAGAGTCGGCAGAAGCCGTCGACATCTTTCTCCCAGAACAACTTCCACAGAAGGTGGGCCATGTGAAATAGATGATAGAGCTCGGTTACACCGTCAGGTATACCGAGCACAAAGTCTCCTCCGGGTCACCGACAGATAGAGCGACTGTCCGGATGAGGCGGGGGTTATTTGAGTCGGACGTTTACGAGTATGACTACAAATTGCAATACTGTTCTGATGTTTTCTACAGCGATATCAGCACACAGATACAACTCAATCATGGGCTTGAATGAGGCCTCATAGCTTACCAATCAAGCTAGGAAGGGCATTAGAAGCGATTTAGAGTTTGTTGTGGCGAACTAGTAACGATAAGATAAGCCGAAGAAAAAGAGTGCGACCTGAATTTATGCAAGAGATGCAAAAGTTCGCCAGAAACAAAGAAAAGTAAGAGCGGTATGACTACAGCGAGTCGTTGGTAAAAAATTGATGCATGGCTACGGATTGTTTACAGTTTTTCCGGATGAATTTCTGTCGACCATCAATCTCATCAATGATGATGATAAATTGGGATCATGGATTCCCTGAATGGTTATGACTAGGCCAAATGTGGAATCGATAGTGAGCACCCACCAATTACATAGCAGCATTGTAGCTACGTGCATCCACTGCAGGGTGATGAGAGTTTGGTATCACCAGAAATATACAGAAATATAGAAATTTAGGATAGATTATGTAATTTGGGATTATCTCTTATGAGATCAGCGAAGATCCTTAGGGTTCATGACAAGGCCGCACAACTTCGAGTATTCTAATATCTTAACGGGAATTGGACTAATAAACTAGGGTTAATAGCCTTTTTCAGTCGATCTAAAGTTTAAAATCCATCATAAACCTCACTATGACACGATCGTGTATGCAATTTGGGCCTATCGATCAAGGATCGAATGGCTGCATCGTTTGACAACATAGACAAGTTTCATCACGTGCAATGATGTTTAGCTAACGATGCAAGTATTCCACATGTTTATTGCTTTTTACTCGAAATTGCCGTTTTTGTAATGACAACACTATGTATATATATATAAATGCAAACTAGACAGTTATGTTGATATCCCGTCAACGATTGATCATGTTGTGACTGCGAATACATACAATCAAGCAATTGTCAGACATGGTCGCCGGAGTCCATGCCCACTAAGTTGCGACATCGCTGGCTTCAGGTTGGCCGGTCACGAATGCTCGACTGCTATTGGACAATGACATCGATAACACAATTACCACCAGGGTAGCTGTCATTTCACTGATGCTCTTCCACCGTATTCTCAGCGCAGTTTTAGGCCAATTGAAGCACACGACAGGTTCCGGTTCGGAAGTAGTTCCTGCTGATTGGAGCGCTATGACTGAAGCATCCATTGACATTCCAAAAATTAGATCGCCCGTGGATAGCAATGACGCTTGAGAATTACCTGAGTTTTTCCCCTTTTGAAGTGATTAGTGCTGCTATTGTTTGTTTTTGGCTACATTGCAACACACCAGGGGACATTTTACGGGGTTGAAGCTGCTAAGAGGGGTGGTTGGACTCGGGGAAGGAGCTGTAGAATCAAGTCAGCGACCAGGGCTATACTTTTTTTTCTGAGATCCGGGAGACTGCATGAGAACAAGCCGGATAAGTTAAACAGGACAATATCTACCTATTTCTGATCATTCGATTCCAGTCTAACCTAACTTTGGCCTAATGCTTAATAGTATCGGACGATCGGCATCTTTGATAACTACTGCATTTCCATCTATTTGTTTTGTTCATTTCGTCTCGATACCCATAGTGCTTGCGTCTGTTTACCACCATCCAATATGTCTTCTACCGACAAGCCTCTTCCCTTCGTCTACCAGTTCGGAGCTGGTAAGTGATAACATCTCTCGACATCCACTCTCAACTTCCTTGAAGATAAAAGCAGCCATGCGGATAATCATGTCCGGAGCCAGATTCGCCTCGAGATCCGCCGTATATCGCCCATATGTCTAGGAAATGACTACCGGACTAGACACAACCGATTGAACCAGAATATGCATATTTTGAGCTCTACCCTCACGTGCCAGCAAACAAGGAAAAGAATGCTTGTCACTACACTATGCGAATTCATGAGTCAATCACCTGACATGTCATTGTGCATGTCAAGAAGGCGCACATGTGAGACTGCATGAGTAATAAGCTCATTCAAGTGAATGCTTCTGAATGACATCAATCAGTGTACTTCTGCTATTAGATCAAGTACTGGCCATTCTTTGCTTAAATTATTGCTATATCATGGCTTGTGTATACTGGAAGATATCACAATGTTCATCTCTATAGGAGCACAAAGTGTACTAACCTGACCTGACAGGTGCCATTGCTGGTGTCTCCGAGATTCTGGTGATGTACCCTCTTGATGTCATCAAGACTCGCATGTAAGTCCTTAGTTATCGCAACTTTCTAGTCACCGACAGCAATATTACGTACTATATCATGCAAACATGAGTGCTAATACTTAAAATCCTGATAGTCAACTCCAGACCGCCTCTGCTGCCGGCGAGGAGGCTTACAATGGCATGTTCGACTGCTTCAAGAAGATTGTCAGGAATGAGGGGTTCGTATAATCTTGTAAAGTCATACATGTTGGCGGCATTTGCTAACCCATATACAGTGTTTCCCGGTTGTACCGTGGTATCACCGCCCCCATTCTTATGGAGGCTCCCAAGCGTGCTACCAAGTTTGCTGCTAATGATGAGTGGGGCAAGTTCTACCGCAATATCTTTGGTATTTCCACCATGACTCAACCCCTATCTATCCTTACTGGTGCTACCGCTGGTGCTACCGAGTCCTTCGTTGTTGTCCCCTTCGAGCTGGTCAAGATTCGTTTGCAAGATAAGGCCTCCGCCGGCAAGTACAACGGTATGCTGGATGTTGTCAAGAAGACCATTCGAAACGAGGGTATTCTCGCCATGTATAATGGTCTTGAGTCCACCCTGTGGCGTCACATTGTCTGGAACGCCGGTTATTTCGGCTGTATCTTCCAGGTCCGTCAGCTTCTCCCCAAGGCTGAGACCAAGAGCGCTCAGATTAGCAACGACCTGGTCTCTGGTGCCATCGGTGGTACCGTTGGTACTATCCTGAACACCCCTATGGATGTCGTCAAGTCTCGTATCCAAAACACCGTCAAGGTTCCTGGTGTTACTCCCAAATACAACTGGGCCTGGCCTGCGGTCTTCACTGTCGCCCGGGAAGAGGGCTTCAGTGCTTTGTACAAGGGTTTCCTGCCCAAGGTCCTTCGTCTCGGTCCTGGTGGTGGTATCCTGCTGGTTGTCTTTACCGGTGTCATGGACTTCTTCCGCACCATCCACTATGGCCCTGGTGCACACTAAAGGGGCTTCCATCAGAGAGGCAAAGTAATGTTAGACTGAGTTATACAATGAAAAAGGACGCGAAAAAAACTAGGAAAAGGCTTGGGATTGGGATTTCCGGCGTTCTCATGTGCTTTCAGAATATTTACAGGGTCTGCGCTATCTACGAATGAAGCATTTCATCTATTAACAGAATTGTTTTGTTTTTGTTTCTGTACACGTTTTGGGGGAAATAAATTCATGAATAACTTGGCAACTTCAACAGGCTTTAAAGTGAGTGAATGATGGTGATGTATACGTAATGTGTGTTATCGTATAATATATGTCCTAGATTCATGAAATCAATGCAGCACTCCTTGATCATCTTTTTAATCGTCAAAAATAATTTTTTTCGCCGCCAGAGCCCCAGCCCCGATAACAATCTTTTGCGTCTGCTCTTTGAGCTTCCGCCTCGCCTCCCAGGACGGATGCAAAGACCCATCATCCAAAGCATTAGCCACCTTCTTGGGTGCCTTCTCCTTCTCAGACGGGTCCATCCCCTTCTTCCAGGGCTTCTTTGCATCCCAAACGGCCCCGCGCTTTAAGTCCCATTCAACTCCCCTTTTAGCAGCAGCAGCAGCTTGCTTGACATAGTGCTTGGCCTTTTCCCCATACTTCTTCTCCCAGATGGCCTGCCGTTGCTTCTGGCCTAGTCTGTTCTTGCGCACGGGGGCAATTTCGAGGTCAGAAGCCTCAGATTCCGAGCCGCTGATGTAGCCACCCATGAGCGAGGGCAGGAAAGCTGACTCGCCGGGTTTCCCAGAGAGAGCTTTCACGGTCTTTGCCGATGTTTTAGCGCCGGATTTTGAGGTGAGAGCTTCGTCTTCAGAATCGGATTTTTCTTCTAAGTCTTTGGATTCTGAGAGGGATACCGAGACGTCACGCACTTTGACAGTCTTTGTAGGAGTTTTCTTCTGGGGTGGAAGGGCTAGAGTATCGTCGTCGGAAGTAGAATTTTCATCTTCGGAATCTGATGCACCAATCATGTTGGTCATCTTCTCGATAGCAGCTTCAGCAGCGTCAGAGTCGAGGTCGGAGCCCGCTTCTTCCTTGTCGCTACCATAAGCATCGTTATCTTCCAAGTCAGCTTCGCTATCGCTGAAACCAGCAAACTCCCCTTCCTCGGAGTCATCATCATCGCCACTGATTGCATCCAAGTTAATACCTTCCAAAAGCTTTTTCCGAGTCAATTCCCTCTTTCCCTTGGCTGTCAGTTTATGCTCGGAGTCGATTGGCGGTTCTGGTTTCTTATCCTCGGGCTCCATGCTGAGGTTTTGCTGAGCTTGACTTTCCTTCTTAAAATCAGCTTTGCGCTTTCGTAAGCGCTTCTTCTCTGGTAGTTGGACATCGAGGACCATGCAGGTTTCTTCAATAATATTGTCCATCACCTGGCGAACATTGGAGCGACTGAAGAGACTACTGGTGACGGTGTGTAGAGCGGCTTTCTCTTCTTCTGAGATATCTGGCTTGGGTACTCCACGGCAGACGTAGTCGGGTAGTTTGGGGTGTTGAGCAATGATGTTAATCCGGTTGAGGACGGAGGAGAGGTGGGCGGCCGCGGTTTGTTCAAGGTCGAGAGACTGTAAACCAATAATGTTAGCAATGAGGACAAGATACAATACGAAGACCTAAGGGATATGTACCTTGAGAACTTTGACTTCTAGATCAAGCTTTTGCTTCTTCTCGTTGGTCAAGCCTGGTTCCCTTAGTCTTTTAGATAGCCGTTGTCTTTCAAAACCCTTGGCGGTTTTGATAGCCTTGAAGACATCATGGTGAGATTTGGCCAAAGACTTTTCAATCGTCAAGACTTCTCTCTTACGCTTGACCATTTTGTGATGTGGAATAATGCAAAGAAATACAAGGTTGCGGTCTAATTCAAAATAAAGAAGACAGCACTAATGACGTTCGCGATCCTAGTGTCAGCTCAAATTTGCTGACATCCAACTTTTTTTTGAGACTAAACTGAACTAGAATGAAAAGTGCGAAATAAAATGCGCCGCACTGTCTATTGCAAGCTATTGCAAGCTATTGCATTGAGATAATAATGCTTTAAACTATGTTAACTTGATGCAGTAGCATGGGTGTGGTGTGGACAATGTAAGGGTTTTGGGGATCACAAAGATTGATTGGATCCAAACATTGATTCCCCATGGAATTTAATTGTCAACTCTAGCTAGTGGGTTTGTAATGTGACACATCACAATGGAGTGTAATCATAAGTATTTGTTATCATGTAGTCTCGTCACTTACATCGCACCTCTTTCGTGCCTATCCCCAAGTCCATACATCATGTAAGCTTCTCAAGACTATAGTGATCTCTTTTCAGTCAAGGGACCAACTTGCCTTGTGACCGGCGGCAGCTCCGGAATCGGCTTTTCAATTACTTCCATCCTTGTCCAAGCTGGCGCCTCCCGCGTCTACATCTGTGGCCGCCGTCGCCAATGTCCTAGACGCCGCCGTCGCCAAACTTGGCCGACCAGACGTGATCATCTCGATTGTCCATGACGTCACATCAACCCAGTCCCTCTGCAATGCTGCTGCCGTCGTTTCACGGGAACCTGACCTGCTAAATTCGCTGGCTTGCAATGCTAGAATTGGTGTTCCTCAGGCTGCAATTCTCTTGGACGGTGTGAATTCTGCTAAATGGATGGAGTAGCAACTTACTTCGGGAATTGAGAGTTACACAGAGACTTTCAATGTTAATGTTAGCTCCGTGTGGTTTATTACCATGGCCTTCCTGGGTTTGCTTGATGAAGGAAACAAGGGTGACATTAGTCAGAGATCTAATGCCGTAGTCATTAGCTCGATTGTGGGGTTCAACAAAGTGTGTACTGGAGGTTGGGTATACAGCCAATCCAAGGCCGGGACTACGCACCTTGCAAAGCATGTCAGCCGTGCTGTCACCTTAGAACATCAGGTACGTCAAGTAATAACGCATAGTTTAATGTCAAAACACTATACAGAACCAACTTCATTTGTCCTGGTTGTAAGCGATCCGAATCATTTAACTATATACACATTTTTCTGACAACTTCCAGTGTTTTCTAGTGACATGTCTGCACAGATCACTGAAGAGTTGGATGTTACTAGCGGACAGACCACACTCTCAAAAGAGATGGTACTTGTCGGCCGCATGGGAGATAATCTGGGTATGGCCGGCACAATATTCTATCTTTCCTTAAGAGTTAGAGCCTACTGAAATGGAACTTGTATAGTAATTGACGGCAGTCGTCTGACGACTTTCCCTTTGACTTTATAGATTCGAGATAATCCCTAGAAATCACCAGAAGGTCGAACGGGAAGACCAGCCTTAATATACGCTGCATCAATCATCTCCATCTGCTTGATGCTATCTTCTCCATCAACCCAGTGTAATGGCTCTCGTCCCCGTACTTTGTCGACGAAAGCTTCAAGCTGATGGCGATACGATGTCCAGAAATCTTGGTCAGATCGACCAGACAATCCAACTTCATCCCATGTGTATCCAGTGAGATGTTCTGTATTCTTCCAGTAGCTGAAAACCTGACCATCATAACTACGATCTTCAAACTCATCTATGACCGTTATGTAGTGGTATATGACAGATAACATGTGGTTGAAAAAGTAGACAGTCCGTTTATGGGTTCTGGTGGCACCATTTGGCAGACGATCAAATGGGATATCGACCGGACGATGCACCACGGTAACCTGTGGCGGCTGAAAACCAATCTTAGTCCCCTTAAGATCGGCAGAAGTGACACCCACTCCACCGTTGACAAGCTTCCATTCGGCCGTGAAGCAACGGTCTGTATACTTTTCTTCATTATTGTCCATGACCTTGACATCACATCGGATGCACTCTGCCTCACCGGCGATCTGACGAAGAGCACTGATAGAATATGTCCCTAAGTCCATGATGGTTCCACCAGCAAGTTTGTATTGGAAACGGATATCATCATCGGGGAACACAAAACCCGGAAATGTGACTTTGACATCGATGTTATCAATGGTCTCACGATTAATCTGTTTCAAGAAAAGTGCCCAGCTCGGTTGAAACCGGTAGTGGAAGGCCTCCAGTAAGACGGGAGCATCAGGTCGACTCAGGATTGGATGTTTGAATAGACGACAGGCATCATCAGCATTTGCCACCGATGGCTTTTCCAGGAGAACATGTTTCCCAGCGGAGAGGGCCTTGAGGGCCCATTCCCCATGAGCACTATTGGGAAGAGGGATGTAGACACAGTCGACTTCGGGATCATCAATGACATCCTGATATGACCTGTGGACGTGAGGGATATCCCAGGTTTTTGCATAAGCGCGAGCCCTGGACTCGTCTCTGGCGGCAACACAGTAGACGACGACCTCAGAATGTGTACGAGCTGGCTTGATCAGAGCGCCTGGGCTATATAAAAATGTTAGAATAACAGCATATCATGGCATAATATAACAGATACTCACGCAATATTGGCAGCTCCCAGAATGCCAAATTTCAAGGCATTTGCATCTTTTGTGGAATGCTCTGGTGGGTAGTAGAACGCCCGATAATTACGACGGATAAGATCCAAAGCCATTTCGCAGAAATTTAATTAAATCCAGAGATATACAAACTCGACGAATTTGGTCCTGATGTCAATTTCAAAGCTTAAAATTCAACTTGTCTCAGCACTCATGGCCCATCTCTATGCCCAAATCACACTAGATTATGCAATCTTTTGGTTCTCGACGGGCGATTGGTCAGTTGGCCAGTCAGAAGCAGTATGTGCAACTGCATGGCTGTTACTGTTAGTAGCGAACATCAGCAGGAACGAGTAAGCAACTTCTGCTGTTGCCGTTTGTTACAGAAATGTGGGGGGTAGCTCTCGGGCATTTACGCTGTAATCATTTGATGAAGCCTGAATTTAACCCCGAGAATTTCATAATTTTCCATTATTTGACACAAGCGCATCTCTAAACTTTCATTCATCTCAGAAAAACAAAATAAAACATGATCTAGTCTAAGTCTACTGCCTCCAGGGCATTTGTTATGAATGTATCGTCTTGATTCAGAGCAACATCGCTGCCATCTTCAGGAGGGGTATCCACGCCCGGAATATGCCCCGAAACGTCCCGTCTCCGTAACATGCAAGACTCGACCGCTATGCCCGGCCCGAAAGCACAACTAATGACGTATTCTTTTGGCTTCCCATTTATGGCAATCGCATCCATATCTTTGTGGGTCATCCTATTCAGGACACTGAAGATGGTTGCGGAGCTAGAGTTTCCATGTTTTGTGTATACGTCATAGCTAGTTCTCATCATCTCGGGCCTGATACCCATAGTTCTCTCAACACCTGTCAGGATAGAAGAACCTCCGGGATGCAAAGCCCAATCAAAATCTTGAGGCGACTGTTTAGAAGCCGGAAGATTTTCGATGCTGGCAATAAGAGTTTTGAATGTTTCGGGCATGATTGCGGCAGCTTCTTTAGGAACGTTGGGTTTTAAGATAACTTTCCAACCTGTAGATGCTCGTTAGTACAAAATTCTCGTGCAAATCACGTGATTACTTACCCATAGGGTCAGCATCAAATCCCAATGCGTCCTCCGTATTAGTAATGACTTGATACTGCCAACCAAGCAAATCGTACACTGGCTGACTCGTTTTCTCAGAATGGCCAATGTTATTACTGAGTACCAAAGCAGATCCGCAATCTGAGAACAGCAGCGGCGCAATTCGTAACTCCTGGGATTCGTTCATACTCTCAAGCTCACTCCGGACCAAGGTGGTACTGACTTCAAGGGCCACACACAACACCCGAGCGGGCTTATTTCTCGCTGTTCGTCCTAACGCCAAATTGGCGCCAGTTCTGAGAGTTGCAAGACCTCCGCTACATCCAACACCGTGGAGAAGGACTCGCTCAACGGCATGTTTAACGCCCAACTCTTTGGCTAGGAAATGGTCGAACCCGGGATTCGCGCTATCGGTGCACGTTGTAGTTACAATATGGGTCAGCTCGTCAACTTCCAAGCCAGCCTTCTCTAGGGCTTTCCGTGCAGCGCCAACAGCTAGAGGCAAGCCATATTCCATGAATGCCTGGTGTAGTTCCGCAATTGTTGGGGGGCGGTCCATGTTGACCAAGGGATGATCCGGAGTGCCAATGGATGATCTGGTATCAATGCCAGTGTAATTGTTTATGACCAGCAATTTCTTCATTCTATCATAATGTCAATATTGCTGTCTGGGTTAAGTCAAATGTTTGCTCTTACACTGGTGTATCCGGGTAGAATTTCTTAGCCAAAGTAGCAAGTGCACTGGCTGGGAGACTATGTGGAGGGTACTCAGCAGAGATGCCCAGAATGGACAAGTTGATATCTCCAAATGTATCTATTGTCATGTTTGCACACTAATTTTATGAATAAATTGAAGTGATAGATATTGTCTCTGAATGTTATCTGGTGTTGATTGTTGTGCCCGACGCAAGTTTTGACGACCTTATGATGAAGTATTGATAATGATCTGGCGACAAAATGGCTAAGACTCGTATGTATATAGATATATAGGATATCAATGATCAGTAATCAGCAATAGTCAAAAAAGAACAAATCAGAATGACAAAACAAAAACAAGTCATGGACGTGCTCCATATTAAATATATACTGTGTCACGATCCGGAGAATAGACATTCATAATGGACCTCAGCCATGTACAGGGCTAAGGGCTTTCTTGACGTTAATCCAAGCAATGATCTGCTAAGATCATGTTGTTGGATATGGATGGATACGTCGTTTTTCTGACTGGTATAGCATAAGCGCGCATTTGACGGAGGGAGCAACAGGACCTGTCTATTTCAATACCACAAGCGATTGAAAGCCCTGGACTAAATAAAGTCAAAGCTGCATCATTCGGTTGGCCTATTCCGTGCTGGGCGGTATCTGGCCATGATTGGAGCATGTGTACGACATGGCACCATATGGGACATGAAACTGCTTTTGTTACTGCATTTATTACAATGTTGATCCTCAATACCTCTCCAATTATGTGCAACCTGTTTTGTTTATTTGGAGAACTAACCAACTCTTTACTTCAAAGAAAAAAAAACATTTTGTCACTAGGTGATGGCAGGTATGAAATTATGTACTTTTTTTTTTAGAATGAAGATGTAATTGATATAAAATCTATGTATATTTCAAAACATGTAGGCTATCTTCACTCCAAAGCTTAACACTACCCCTGATTTTTAGGGCTTGGACCGTCAAAATCAAAGCTAGAGAAACGAAGAAAAGTATAGTAGAGCTGGACGTGAAAAAAAAAATACTTATAATATAGACTTGAGTTTATCTTTTGTAACAACACATCTGCCACGCAGGCAAGACGATTATACATCAATATTTCTGTCTTAGATTAATAACTGTAAATTGAATAAATGTATCCAAATCTACAAACACCTACCATTGCAAAGCCTTTGTGTAACCATACCCATGTATTTATCACCAGTATCACCCAAAAACACTTGATTTCAAAATAAAGCTAAATATCTCCAGTTTTAAACCATCGGGATGATGTTGAAAGCCGAGGTGGGTGTCAGTTCCAGGCACAGGAGCGGGAGCGGGTCAATACCCTCCGTGATATTACGCTGACATTTGAGCTCGGTATTCGAGATTATGTCTCCTCTTTATACTTAGTTGCGGAACGAAACGCTCAAGATGAATAGCCTTTATTACAGAATCTTTGAGTCTATTTAATACAAGACCAATACATTTATTTCTGATACATCGAAATCACAAATTACCCCGGGGTACGAGAATCGCGGGGCCGAGCACTAATGAACTAGCGGCTGTTTCAAACATGAACAAAATCACTGCATGAGCTCGGCTAGCTTGCTTAAGATATTTGAAATTCCGGGTCAAAGAATAAGTCTAAACACTCCATGTGTTGATAATGCCATCAGAAGTTATTTAGCAGACTCTATCTTTATCATCAAATTCTAAGTTAGAATTCAGTAATACTGCTTTTTACAGTTTATCATATCGGAAACTTAATATTCTAGGGTGCTGCAGAAGAAAGATGGCTGGGGAAATTCCAACAGGATGATCATGAAAGATAAACATCAAAGCACCGTTCCTCGTCTCGCAAAGAATAATTGACCAAAATAGGATACGCTTTTCCATGACAATCGACTGGACTTTTCGCCATGTGTTCCAGAGGAACGTCGCTACAACTTGTCTATTTACTCAGTGCCTTTGCTTGAGCTCGACCGTGCCTCGCTATCCTATCGGTCAGCCCAAATGGCATGTGACACCGCACTCGTATATATCGTTCATCAATCGCCATCAGAACAGCCTCAATTTCTTGGCTTTTGCCTGCCATGTAACACCGGCTGTTAATTCAACCATCCTGTTTGCTCTCGGCTGAACTAGTTCCTCCGCTTCTGTATTAATGCGGCTAAATTCTGCCGACGTAGCCTGGGATAGCTCCCTGTAGTTGACAATTCAAAAGGCAGGTCACGTGGCCCAATGACAAGACGTTTGACTACGAATCAAAAGATTATGGGTTCGAATCCCATCGTGATCAATTGTCTCGAAACTTTATTTCTTATTTTCCTCAAAAAAAAGGCATCCCCCCCTTTTCGTTGTTGTATGTTTCTGGGCCGGAAGGGACTCCATTACTGCGGACCTCGGTTCATTGTTTCACGTGTCAACAGATACTTCGACCATTGTTTTTCGGGCAGTCCAAGGCGTGCCGTTGTTATACTTGTATTCCAAAAGGCCGTGACATCCAGCTCAGACCTCCATGCAGTCTCACAGCAACGCCGCGCTGTACATCAAATGCGCTGCTGACTCAGCGTTCCTTTTTTCGAGGTTTGCCGCAGTCTTGTATGAATATGACCATTTCGGTCTGCTTTGAGAGGGACTTGGCCGGAATCAGCCCTGTGATGGAAGGAGGAAAATCACAATCACAAACTGGTGAGCATAAAGAGAGTTGCCATTTGCATTGACTTGAATCCTAAGGGAAGCCTATGCTGTGCCTCCATGTGCCGTCATTTGCCTTATAATGACATGTTTGTGAACAATTGAAACAATGATCAATAGAAAGATCTGGTATGTTGATTTAGAAAGGATCAGAGATAATCCCGATGAGGCTAGCGATTGAAGCATTTGGCTTCATAGTTGCTACTATTGGTGAACCTAGACAGTATGGATCCCGGCACTTGAATAGCCGCAACTGCATGTTTTTGATTGTTGTGTTTACGATACTTATCTTGAGAGACCGTAACAGCAGCTGAAGTAACTTTTTTGTTATGATAAAACAATAGTTTCGGCTGTTACTTGAATTTTACAAGTTTTCCTTTTTGTTGTTTTTCCACATCTTCAAAATCCAATTGTTCTTTGATTATCATCCACCCCACATTTCCTAGCCAAAGATCATCTCTCCGTATCAACAAGCACACATCCCACTCTTGAAGAGGAAAAAAGATAAGAAAACAAAAAATGCTTCTTTCTCCGACCACCCCCTTCATTCTCCACATCCTCGTGGAAACATTAGCCGGCCTCAGCTTTACCCTCGCCCCCAAAGTCCAACTCCCTGACGCTTCCGCCCCCGGCCAACTCCTCGTGCAATCATACGGCGGAACCCTCCTCATGACCGTACTCGTCTCGCTTATCTTCGTTGTTCGCCCCGACGGCTTCGACCAAACGGCCCGCATGGTAGCAGCTGCGTTTGCTTTTGGGCATATTTGGCCGTGTCATCGGGCGGTTTCTCGTATATCTAGGGGCGAGTCTACCGTGGGGATCTTCGGGGGGCCGGCGGTGCATCTTGGCGTGCATATGACGATGGTGGGGTTGTTTGCCTATGTTGCTACTACGCCTGTAGGTGATACACGATGAGAATCGGCTTAAAGACTTGAGAAGAAATCTTAAAAGTTAGATTCTAGTTTTTGATCCATTCAAACAAATAGTTACGATGATACTTTTTCACGTCATCACACTACTAGAAACAGTAGTATAAATCTATCCCGGTCATGTAAACCCATGACATGCACTACTTCACCCTATCGCTCGCTTCTTCACGTCCCCCGCATGATATTTAGCTGTAGAACAACTTAAGACCCTCCTCCTCAGCATTCATCTCTTCATCCTCCTCACTCAGTTCCTCATCCTCATCCAACACCACTCTTTGGCCTAAAAGGGTCGAAAACAGCCGGTCAATAGCATCCTCCTCCCATTGCCGCCGGTCCTCAGGTGCCATGAAACTCTGAAGTTTCTCGTGCACTGTGAACTTAAGCTTGCGCCCCTTACTAGCCTTCCGGTCCACTACCTTGCGCGTCTTCGCCTCCTTCATGGTTACCCACCGTACCGTTGCTACAGCGGTACCCGCCGACTGATCAGTCTCCGTCGTGCGCTGGTCGACAAGCTCCTTCAGCAGAATCTGATAGAAATCGGCATCATCATAGACGTACTCATCTTCGGCAATCTTCTTAGCGGTGTGCGCCGGCGCACAAGATCTGGGTACTTGGGTGCGCTTGATAAGCCTGGAGGGATCCGATAGCTGGTCGTCGAGAAGTATGCAGATAGAATTGACACTGCGGTCAAGGCGGTTGCGAGTGGTAGCGGCAGATGGGCCAACACGTTTTGACCACTTGTCCAAGGTTATCCGGCGGTGTTTGAGAGCTTCGACCTCGTCTTCTTGTAGATAGCCCCAGATAGTTTCCGTAGCTGTTGATCTATCGACCTGGTGTTTCCTTTTTTGTGCACCCTTATAAGCAGAGTTTGTGAGTCCGCTGCGAATATTGTCGAGAGTGTTCCAGAGGGAAATAGCGGCTTCCTCAGCGGCCTCTTCCTCGGAGCTATCAATAGCGTTCTCCTTGTCGGCAATAGAAAAAGTGTTGACAGAAACCAGAGCCTTCTGAAGGCGGATACGAAAGTTGAGAAGACCGTCGAAGAGTTTGCGTTGGTCACGGACGGCCTGACCCTTCAGAACTTCTTGCTTAGCGGCTTCTGATAGAGCGGCGAGATGATCTTTGGCCTTGAAATTCCGGTTGACGTTTTCATTTTCATTTTCATTTTCATTTTCATCCTCTTCATCCTCCTTGTCGCTTCCACTTGAGAGATTCTGGGCAGCTAGAGTTTCGTCGTCAAGATCCACGTCCTCCTCATCTTCATCGTCTTCATCATCTTCCTTTGACTCCTCTAACCACTTGTCATCAATGTGCATCGTAGAGCCTTCCTCCTCATCCTCAACCTCCTCCTTGGCATCCTCAAACTCCTCTTCGTCTTCGGACCCAGACATGAAGTCAGAAGCCTTAGGTCTGACCTTGCGTGTCTTGGGAGACTTAGGCTTCGAGCTCCCACGAAATGTGAACTTCTCTGTGAACTCGGCATCAGAATCAACAAAGACATCATCGCTGTCGATAACCTCGTCTTCAGTGATGCGCGCAGCATCACGATCGATGTCGGCAGTATCCGGGTCGTCAAACTCTTCACCATCCTCATTTTCGTCATCTTCGTCGTCATCTTCGGAGGGAAGACCATCGCTGCTGTCTTCGAGGGCAGAGCGGGAAACACGAGTACCACCGTACTGAGGGCCGAGGGTCAAGCCTTCGTTCTTGCGAAGTTTGCTCTTTCTGTAGAGACAATAAAGTTAGCTTTGTCAAGTAAAATTTGAGTATAGTATCAATTCTTACCCGACAGAAGCATAGTGCTCAGTACCAGCATTGTCGTCGGAGCTATTGTCATCTTCTTCGCTCTCAGAAGGGGCATGGTAGATCTCAGGATCAAAGTCCACTGTTACATAGCTTATTAGCGTATTGTCTAGGCATCGAGACTAATCTGCAACGAATTGACATACCAGGCTTGGGCTTTTGGTGCATCTGCGCAAACTGGCGCGCACGACCTGTCAGTTTAGCACACATTGTTATGTTGATAATGCGAAATAATTATATGTAGATATCACCACTATGATCTCCCAGCGCAGTTGGATGTCGTCGCAAAATTTCCCTTCCTAGCATTGTCCATCAATATTTTTCAGTGGGGCTAGTGATAAGATACCCCGGCAGTCCTTATCTACTCTTGATAACCCTAATAATCATCCAAAATAAAGGATATGGTTCTAACCCTTCCAATAAAATATACCAGAATAACCACAACCAGTCTAGTGTATGAGTGAGTATTCGGAATGTTTTCTGTTCATGTATACTAACAATTTACCTCCAGTTTAATGTTAAGTTTCTGTGGAGGTCGGCTGTGGTCGTTTTGTATATTATCTACACAAATGTTACTGTCTGGTTGAATAGTGTATCTCATCCACAAGCCCCCACAAAATTCCAAAACTCCAATGATACTCATCACTCATTCTTCAACAGTCCTCAAAAATGACTAAACCGAAGAACTGGCCTCCAAATCTTGCCTACATCTCGGCTCCAAAATACTCCCCTAAACTCTCAAAAGACCAAGTAAAAAGCTTGACTACTCCCCGGCCCGATCTCTTCCGTGTCCCGGACGAAATCTGCCGACTACCCAGCACACAGACAAAGATTTTTCCTATCAACAGTCCAACGCACCCTGCCAACAGACAATCTGGGCTATTTGCCACCAAGTCATTGAAGCCAGGCACACCTATTCTGCTATACCTCGGGTTAGTGCATCCATCGGAAGCCACCAACGAGAGCTCAGACTACGATTTATGGTTGGATCATGATGCCGACATTGCAGTAGATGCTGCAAGTACTGGGAATGAAACTCGGTTCATAAATGATTATCGGGGAGTGAAGGATCGCCCAAATGCGGAGTTTAGAGAGGTGTGGAGTACGCGGCATCAGCAAAGATGTATGGCTGTCTTTGTCTTGGAAGAAGGAAAGAGTAAAACTAGGAGCTCAGGGATTGCAAAGGGCGAGGAAATCTTGGTCAGTTACGGAAAAGGATTTTGGCAGAAGCGTCTAGGAGATACAGAAGATTAAACTAAAAATAAACTATAGAGATATTAACAACATACAATGAGCTACATTTCATTGTCATTTATAAAAAGGAGGTGAACCTCACTACGCATTTGTTAAGTGTCCTTCATCGCAATCCTGACCAATCTAAGGTGATCAGACCGGCATTGTAGTGCTTGCTTCATGTTGCACAAGAATTACGGATATGCGGGCCGTCAATCTGACCCCGAATTTAACCAGCAACTTCCTTATAGCCAAGGAAACCGCAGGTGGGTTTTGTAAGCGAATATGTTATCAGAAACAAATCCTGGCCCCAGATAGTTACTAACGTTGTCGTTGTAGTGAGACTAGCAATTAGCTAATATGTAACTCCAAATTTGTAAGTCAACTACCTGCATACCAATTGGGCTTGTTTTAGATACAATGTGACTATGATTTTATGACAGGTTGTACAAGCCGCTAACATTGTTTATCTTGATACTAACCTAGAAATCAGAGGATAGTTGATACCGTTTTATACAGTCATCTTCAGACATATAGTCAGCTACATGTTACACCGACGACGGCAATTCATCCTCTTGACATGGAAGAACTCCAGTCTCAAATTTCCAATCAAAGATTTCGTCTACACAAGTTTTATACTTCACAATTCTACAAAAGCTTTTACGCCACTTGACTTGGTCCCATCAATTTCCAATATAAGCCGCCAACATGGTTCCTGCAACACACGCTGCGTACGCCGTAACAATAAATATACAATTACAGGATATTTTTAATCAAGTTTAATTGAATCCCCCGAACATCTTTGCTCTAGAATCTCAAACATACACTGAGCCAGAACATATACGCTCCATAAACTGCTATGAGAACCATAGCATCATACCCTCAGTGATAACAAATACCCAAATATCTTCCAAGTCAGCCTACTATTTCTGAGATTCGTCGCAAAATCAAGGCATGTCTCTACCAACCGACAAAAAGCGGACAAAGTCTTCATGGACATGCGATAAATGTCGCAGGAAAAAAGTAAGATGCGACATCAACGAAGACAGGGTCGACTCGCCCTGTACTAGCTGCCACCGGTTGAAATTATCATGTCTGTTTGAGCGGGTGCAAAGAAAGTGCGGCCCAAATAGAGGATACATCCAATAGTTAGCCGCTTGTATTAATGATTTAAAAGGTAGACCTGGCTCAGGTGTCGTATTTCCAGAGTGTTCAACTCAACCGGATATATGCATGGAAGCCAACTAGACATGAGCTGGTTAGTTGGTCCTAATCAAACAAGTAACGGCCCGGAAACTCCCCGAAGTAGCTTGCTAAGAGACTCCACCTTGCCTGTTGTTATCAACTCTAAGTCTGTGTCGGAAACACATCCAACGTATCCGGCCCAAATTGGTAGTTATCATGCAGCCGGGCCTATGATCAGCTCTCTCTTGACTGAGGACTCCGACTTAGATCGTATTATGTCTGAAGTATACATGTGGTAAGTATCCCGTGACTAAGTCTCTCTTATACTAAATGATAGTTATTAACCCGTCAAGTCCAACAGTTTGTCACACGCACACATACATGGTGTATTACCTGTACCACATCCCGACCTCAAAGTCCACTAGGGTTTATTTGTTAGCTTGCCCCATGTCTCTAAGGAATGCATTTATCGAAGTCTTCTTAATTTGTACATCACTGTTATCTGGACAAACAACATGGCCCAAATATGACTAGGGCCCTTCAAAGCCTTCTGGACTGGCAGAGCATGCCGACAAGAGAACCTCCCCGCACTCCAGCGATTGAGGTATTAGCCCAGTCACAGGTCTTAATTCTTTTAGTGCTACAGTCAGGTCTCCAGGACTCGTCAACGCTAGGAGTTACAAAAAACCGATATCTAGGCCAGACTGTCTCCGTGGCGTTGTTTTCACGAGTATATCGTACTTGCCTTAAAGAAACTGGTGATTAACATAGAGGACTAGAAGAACTTAGAGCTCGCATATGATGGTCCTTGGTTTTTCTGGACCGCTGGAACTCGATTGAATCTAGCGTTCCACTTTTTATTAGTGAAAAACACATAGCCATAGACGATGGCAATCGTAATATCTGCGATTTCTCATGCTGACACGAAGTTGCATGCACCCCCTACGTCAAGACTAGCACTTGGGGTCGCCGTGTCTCCTTAGATCTAAAGCTAGCAACAGGAGTTCCCGAGATCTATGACGTCACGATCCCATCCATTTATGTTTATAGTGTATTGGCATTGCCGCCTTATTGCTGTCATATTGGATTACCGAGCAGAGATATCATCATTGATATGGCCCTGCTGTGAGCAGATTACTCTACTGGAAGTAATGCCTACACTGCTCAAGATCTTTATTCGCAGTTTCGTCACTTTCATTGCTTTGGTTCTCAAAAAGCTAGCTAGCTCGGGGAATATTGTACAACAAGAAGCTGATCTTCTCAACAGGCTCAAAGTAATCCCCTTTCCGGCAAATGAGTGGTGGCGGACGCTATGTTCATTGTTAAATGTGAGGTCATCGGCAAAAATCGGATCCATCAACGCCACCAACATCTCCGAAACGGCTATATCAACTCTACAAAGGTTGTCTGAGACAACACAGGACGCGGTTCCTAGGCTCCAATCTTGGATCACCCGCTAGACTCAAGACGAAGATGACATCTTGGCGTTCGATCTCCGCAAAATTCTCAAGTTTGGGTATATGTATACACAGTAGAAAAGCAGACAAATCGCTGTTTTTTCTTCTTTGAGCCTTGGTCCCGATAGTCCACACTGAATTTGTCATGCATTCGATAGGCGATGTAACTTTCTGCCGCCCATTGTGGTTGGCATCGAACTCCAACTTAACCGTATCGAGGCCCATTGTCAGTAGGATGGGCTCACACGTGGATGACAGAACAGTCTCGAGGGGGCGTGCGGGATCAGGCTTTGTCTCAGTCTACTACAGTATCCTAGGGACAATAGACGTCACTGTATCCCGAATTGGGCCTCGCTGTTCCAAACCCTTTCGGCCGGATTTTTCCTGTATTTCTTCCACCCCCTCCACAAACCTGAAGGAAACCAGAAAAAAAAGGCCAGTTCCCATATGTTCCCCCTCCAACCATCACCAACACCAGCTTTCCCCAGAAAAAAAACGAAAACGTCAGGTCTGCGCGATGACGACAAGCAGCAACTCAGTTACAATCCAAAACGCATGCACTTCCGCTGGTGTGGGCTGGCTGGAGACCTGCATCGCTACATGCATTAAATATGTGTAGACCTTCCTCGTCAGGAAAGCCCGTGACCGCATCACACGCCCACCCTTTTTTTTCCTTTCCCCTTGGCTAATCGGGCCGGAAGAAGGTTCACCGCAGTGGGGAACCCTATGGGGAAGGGGGCCCGTGATGGGGTCATAGAAGGGGATTTCCCGGTGTTCTCCCGCGCGCTACCATCCATTTTATTCATGGTGATGAGGGAAGGAAGGGGTCACAAGGTTGGAAAATATGGAGTGATAATGATGGCAATGTGGACAACAACAACGCAAAGGGAGTGGCGGGTAAGGTGCTAGTGGCGATGGTTGCAGAGATTGTGTGGAAAGGCAATATGTGGTCTCAATGTAAGCGTGATAAAACTTGGCACTTGTCATGAAATACATAGTTGTAAGCTGAAGTAACCGGTATGGTTCATGCAACGTTAACCGGCCACACACGGTACAGAGAGGATAACAATAAATTATACATAGACAATCAACCCCACGCAAACCCAATGATCTACAACGTATAGGAATACCATGCCGTGCCGAATCAAGTAATCGAGGCCAGAAAAGAACATTCAATCCAACTCTCAAAAACACCGGCAATTCGGTGAATGTGAACATGAGGTCTGGTTGTTGGCTGCAGATCACATGGCTTACGGACCGATTTGGAAACTCCGGAGGATGACGATTGAATATGAACTTTTTTTCTTCTTTTTGATTTAATGATGACCGCAGTCAGCCAAGACCAAAGAGAATCCTGGCAAAAATTGTCTTCCAAGTTTCTGCAACCGCAAGCTTCTATAATTTTGAATGGCTGGATAAGGGATTATAGTCACACGATGATTTCAATACACTTAGTTATGAAAATTGATAGTCCTTAACAAAGGCCGAAAACTCCGAAGTCGAACGAGTTATCGTTTAAGCGAGAACAACCTATGAAAGTCCCAGGATTCGGGAATAGAGCCCGGTCAATTCAGATATGTTGCCAATACATATATACGACAGCAAACAACGTAGGGAAAATCGCAAAAACAGTTACCTATTACTCGATGGGATTTGATATTCATTGTTTGCACGGCGGCGGACGATTCTGCTTAGTCAACCAGCCAGTACCTTGTTGTTGCAATTTTGTTGCAATTTTGTTGCGATAATCGGTCAAGATTTTTTTTACTGGTTTTTGTTCAATCAGTTAGCTTAAAAGTCAACAATTTAGGGCCTATCCCACACCAGTGGCAAAGATCCCTAGCGTCCCCGACACCTGCCCGTAGTTGAGACCCTATTGACGCCAAAACAGAGCCTAGACCACTGCCAATGACAGCCACTGGAATATATCTAGCCCCTGTGTAAGCAATGCTTCAGGGCTTTCTAGTGCAAGACAAAGGACACTGATGACGTGGATGCCTTTTTTTTTCTTTGTACGTTTTTTATGTTTCTCCTATTATAAGTCGCTTAGGGAGGTCCAACAGCTTCCAACAAACCCCATTCCTGTCGCTAAACTTATGGACCACCTCTATCACAATGCCCATCAAAGTTCTTCGTTATCCTCCATCCATACCATAAAAAGAATCATATACTAAATATGTAAATATCAATTGAATATCCAACTAAATAGGTCCCGTCGGACAGACCCCACAGTAAACTCATATCATGAGTCAGCCGCCCACATCCCCCACTCCCCGTAATTGTCAATCACCTTCCAAATTCGACTTCTATGAACAATCCGCCTCAAAAGAACTATATATACGAATTTATTTACCGCATACGGAACAATACAAACTCAGCCAAATCATTTATATATAAACACTACAAGCTAAAATATCCTAGTCTTTTCTCATCACATTTTGATATGTAGACAAAGCCGCGTCTGCCGTGTGGACCCTTTGAGAATCATACATCATATTCCTGCATTATGCTTCGGCTATACGGGATCTAGGACTGAGTCCTACCAACGATTTACAGATCGTTATTATCCATTTATTTGACGACTCTAACCATAAAAGCAAGCTTATATACATCTTGTCATATGTGTAGACTAAACACCGGCCGCCTGAATGTACAAGCTACAGGAGGCATCTCGCTAGCCAGAGTTACATACCCACACTACAACACAGCGCCCACTGCAGGAAACTACGTCATAGTCACGATGGTCAATGATACATTGTGCAATTGAGGGTGGAATTAGAATTGCGATTTGAATGTAGTGATCGAGTCCCACTCTGACATAACGAAAAATGCAAGTCCGGAATGGACAATTGCTACTTTTCATGAGGTCCCATGAGTCAGCACCAGTCACCCAGCTAGCTGCGAGGTCTCCCAAAGTCCATACTTTGCGAACGAAGAATACTTCTCGAGATCCTGTCGAGCCAGAGCAAATAAACATAAAAATCAGCCCAGTCATCGGGTCTCCACCGTCACGTAACCTGAAAACTAGTCAGATATTGTTCAGTCAATCCAGATTGACATCCAACATCGGTTTCCAGAAACCGAAGAGCGGCCAACTGAGCGCAATGCTCACTTGAAAAGACAGTAGTGTCTTCCTGCCGCATACTATATAGTATGAAAAAGAAATGAATGTCCCGTGTTGCACCATAAAACTCCAGGATTGCCCCGCTAAACGCCGCTATAAGTTTGACCCAACCGTAGAAAAAGAAAAGAAAAAATAGAACCTGTATGAAATAAAAGAGGCGACAAACACTAGAAATGTGAATGAAATGCGTGTCATCCCGTGATAACCCAAGATTTTTTCGCAGTCCCTGAAACCCGTTGAACCACCTCAAACGCCAAAGATAAAAAAAATACAAACACATATAGAGACAAGTCGTATCAGTCAAATCCAGTGACAAAATCTCTAGATTTAGCAAGATAATGAAGGCCACGCAGTGGCATCGCCATAAGATTCGCCCTCCGCCGGCGCACCGTAGTACTCAGATGCAACAATTGTCCGGTCAGGCACTTCAGGGCAGTAGTCGAAGGAAGACGAGGCCTGAAGCGGATACTCGTCAAAAAATGAATCCATGTTGTTGGCGCCATTAGGTGTGACAGCCGACATGCCATCATGCATCATGCCAGTCGGTGGTTGAGCTGAGACAGCGGCAGCAAGGTCAGCATCCAGGGAGCTATTGGATGAGACATAACCCGATGTCTCGGTAGCATAAGAATCCATGGAAGACGCTCTGCTAGACTCCATATCGGGAACAGAGTTCAGAAAGCCAGTGCTGAAAGCCATGGGGCTGTTGATAGAAGCGTCGAAGAGCCCATTATTATCGAGGCTGGCAGAGAGAAGCATGTCGAGATGGTTATTCTGATCGGCGAACGCGTTGAACTCAGCAGCACGCTGAGTGTCGACAGTGGGGAGAGCAAAGTTGTTTAAGCTACGCTGAACCATGTTAGGAAAAGCCGGAGTCGTCGGAGTCTCGGCAGACATAGACGCAAAAATTGACATGCCGCTAAGAGCTTGCGGGCTGAAAAGCGCAGGACTGTTGAGTTGAGAACCGGGAATAGGACTCATGAGAGATCCAGGAAAGCCCTCATTGTACGCGCCGGATAGTGGCATAGGGAATGGCATGGGTCTCTGAGCAGTCTTTTGCTTGTGAGCGAGCTTCTGACGTTGGTGATGGTCGAGCATTTGAGTCGAGTCAGTGTGTCGGCGGCGGCGTTGAGTGGCAGCAATTGCCGGTGGAGGTTGCGACTGAGTCGATTGGCAAGAAGTGCTGCGTTCGCGACGAGATGGCACTACGGGAACAGAGTCTATAGAAGGAGTGGGTGAATCGGAGGGAATGGTCACGGACTTGAGCTTGCAGCAGGAGCATTCACCGCCATGGTTGCAGCAGCAAGTTTCTGAAGAGCAATTCATTAGTATTTATGACATGAGATCTTGAAAACCCACAAATTAAATAAAAGAAATATCTTACCACTGTGTCCCTCGACTGGAGGCTGAAGGTGAACACACTTCATCTTGAGCGCCTTCTCACCACAGTCGCACTTGACATGCGCACTGCGGCTCTTGCGATTTTGCTTGCATTCTGAGCATTGAGTAACTGGCCGGCCTTTGCGGTTGATGATACGAAGTTCTCGGTCTGTCAAAATATGAAAAAAAAATCATTGTTAGTCAGGGACCAATTACAATGTGATGGTAGTTGGAAAATAGTAACAGCCCATAGCTAGCTGCTGAAGCCAAGGCAGGCACCACTTGTGGTAATTGCAATGGTTTGTGTTCCCATGCCGAGGATATTGCGCCAACGTCGTCATACTACTGGTACTCGAGATTTGTGTCATGATGGCGAGGCAGTGGGTTCCAATGTGGTTTCCAGAGCCGTAAGAGACCCAATTGGCCTGCGGAATGCTCGGTATGGGCTTATACGGCGTTTGTGTAAATCGGTATGAAACAGCAGTGGAACGCGGTGATGATGTGCTGTGTTGTGATAACTTACTGCTATGTTGGCAAGTGCTGACTCTGTGGCCGCGGATGCAAGCATCACAAGCCATCTTGACGCCCTGTACTAACATATTGGCGGTAGGTTGTGTGTGGGGGGGGGGAGAAAGAAAGATGTAAAGGCAAAAATGTGGTGGTCGAGGGTTTTCGAAAAAATACGAGAAGCCTGTGCCGTCCTTTTCCCAGTATTCCGTAATATACAGTGTCGTTGTAATATGTCTTTTTTTTCTTTAACCACAGTGTTTTAAGTGTGGTTGTATAATGCAATTCCAATATATACAAACGTGTGATTCTTTTGTTGAAGTAGCACTGTTCAGGGCTTTTTGTCCAGCGTCAAGCCAATATACTTCAAAAAAAATTGGTTACAACACACAAAAAAAGACGGCGTTGATGTGCAAGTGCGCTGTGTATGCGGAAGACAGATGTTTGCGGTTTCCCAAGTGATGTCCTCAAGTCAAGTGTTGCTGTTGGTAAGCTTCAGATCAAGTATGACAATATCCAGTGTCTTAGATCAAGAAAAATAAAATAAAAAAAAAGAATAAGAAAAAAAACCTAAATAACCACGAGACAGAGAAGAGGAAGATCAAAAGGAAACGAAGCAGGTCAGTGTAGCAGGTCGAGATATTCAGTATATATGGGATACATATAACTTAGTTCTAGAGACAAGCCGCTCCACACCATGGGGACCAAACTAGGGACTTTCAAAGAGGGAAACCCAAAACACCAAACACGTCCCTCTTAGAAAATCCTCACACTGAACTGTGCCTGGCAGTGGCCTGAACCTTCACAGGGACCTGGGTTAACGATGTACCTAGTCCAAGTCTGCAGGGCCCAGATTGTGCCCCCTCCTCCTCTTGCTCTGGCTCTCACTCTCGCACCCACTTACCCATCCCCAGCTTTGCTATAACCGGGTCATTAACCCCCCCATTAGTATATCGTGGGTCCCCTCATCTCGGTGGGTGGATGAAGAATGTGCACCTGAGAGTTACAGGGGGACGTGGATCATGGGTCTTTTTTTGAAAGTTCTATTCATATAATGAAGTTCGCACAATGTCACGATCTTTGGTATCTTGAATTATGTGTCATATATGAGTTGTATATATAGCAGCAAACTTTGACGCTGTGGTTAGAGCTGTCAAAATGGACAATGATGTACTTCTTCAATGCTAATAAACGTCAACCCAGGTTTGTGATGTACCGGAGATCTCACGAACTTGACTGTTGTTTTACGATTCAACTTAGACCATGTCTTCCGTTTACTTCACCTGTGTCTTACTAGAAACAATGACAAGTTTCCAGAAAGCCTGGACGCAATTGTGAAGCCCAGAGAAGGAATTACCGCTCGGTGCTTGGAGTCTGTTTGGTGTTAGTCTGGGATTCTGGCGGGATGCGCTAGGTCGGAAGACTAGTTTTAACAAGCCGAAACAGTTTTACGATGGCGCAGCGTGGACAACCACAATCGGCCGACTTGAATGATCCAAATGAATTGTTATTCATATTTCTAGGCACATTCGGCTGACAGCCGTGTGACAATCACCGACTAGACAAGACAAAGGGTTCCATCTGGTGGCAGTTGTAAAAAAAAAATTAATAATAATAATAATAAACGTCGAAAAAAAAATTGGTCCCAGAAGGCCGGGATTTTCTTGCACTTGAGTCGGCATCTACCAATAGCAAGAGCCGGTTGTCGCCGTCACTAACGGAGAGAAGACGCCGCTCCAACATGCATGATGGAATGAAAATGTGGGGATAACATTTAGTCGCCCGAGGGAAGGTCAGCTTCCGTTTACCACACAGCCAACGAAATAAATCAAATTCAACTCATTGTCAAAACTTGCCCCCAAAGGGATAGATAGTCATGGTTTCGAGGATCGTAATGTGGAGGCTGAGGATTTGCCCGCCGGCTATACTAATTGCCACTAGAGACATGGAGTTGTAGTCGAGCAGCGGATCGATCATTCAGTCAAAAGAAATTCGGTGGCAGCGCAGAACAAGGTCGCAATAAAAAGCTGCTGAATGCACTAATACATTATTTACAGTGGACGATACATCTCGACTTGTATTTGGCTGTAAACAGCTAATAATCTACAAAATATATATGATCCAAATTTGTCACCGAAATTGTATACTTAAACTCGGAGGATCAAGGCCTGTAGAAACATTTCCGTACCGCTACTGAAGCCAACCTTAACCCTCACCGCCACCATTACCGGAACGGAAACATATCGGATCAAAAACCTCCACGAGTATACACAAATCCCAAATCTAACAAAAAATACAATTAAGAGCACTAGTTAAAATAAATGCACGGAAAAGTTGATATAAGCAAGCCTGAGATATCCCTGTCCACCAGAGGCACGGCAACCCCACCGCTGTGCTTTTATGGAAGCTCAGACCCTTTGCGACCACTTTTGTCGAAGCGTGAGTAGACTTTGTTTGTCGTCTGACTTCACAAGGCCAAGGTTCTGTGTAGGCGAACGCGTGCCCATTTGAATCTCCCGGAAGTGTCGAATGCTATATTGTCATCATGATAATCTGTTCAGGTCTGTCAAAGCAATCGCATTTGTGTTTGATGCTCACAGACCCCTTATAGAAGGCCACTTCAAAGCTTCTAGTAAATATCATGGGATGTTTCTGGAATATCATCTCCCTCCAGGAGAAAGACCTTTTGATCATTACGCACAAAAGACAACAGAAAAAAAAAGAAAAAACTTCTTTGTCAATCCTAAACTATATGTCACCCGCCTTGTCACCTTTTACGGGTGGCAAGCATTTTTGTTCTCAGTCACTAGAAGCACACTAAGAGGCTCTTTGAGGTTAACTAAGTCACATGATGGCGGCAAAAATTGTTACAATTGTTCAGCCTGTATACAAAATTCAACCTAAAGACTTTAAAAGAAATGGCTAACTCTGGAGTCTAAAGAGGAAATACAAGTTTGAACATGAGGTTGACGGCTCGATTAACAATTGATATGCAAGTGTGATTGATGTGCATGCTCTGATTCTAATAGAGTAAGTCTAATAAAATAAGGATGTACGCCTTACGTCAACGATGCGCAGAACTGATGTCTATGTAATATGCCATTCTAGTAGGTGGATACGTCAATGATATCTGTATCAGATATCATGAATCAACCAACCACCGACTCTGCACGCACAATCTCATCAATGATGTCCCCGTAATAAAGCGTTCTCAAAATTGAAACTACGAAAGAGTTCAATGATAACCTATAGATCTTGTGAGGCGATACGTCTTCTAATAAACAGCCTTAACGGGAGATTTACCAATAATCGCCGTCAACTCTACTAGACATGATGATTGTTTTTCGAGTCCCCGCGACGATCAAGTCAGGTTCTTTCTGAATTGTTCTCAAAGATCCTGTGTGTACCTAGCCTAAAAGGAAAAAAAAAGTACAATATGTGGCAAAGAACCCCTCAAACTACACACATATCATATGTTTCATGACCTGTTACAAAACAAGCTCACTGATATTCACTTTCACTGTCCACACCAACCGCTCGCACTTTCTGTACCTGCATACCTGCGTACGGGTGAAGATCTGGATCTTCCGACCCCGGCCGCTCTTGGCATCGAGATATGTTATTCTTCCGACGGGGCCCAGCTCGAATCAAAAAGAGTCTCGATGTTTCACCCATCTGCCAGCCAAAGATAGAAACAACTTGATGACGAGTCCAACCATCCCAATCAAGTACTCGTTCGTTCTTCTCAAACGGCCCACATCTTAAAACATGGGGGGGTTCTTGCTTTTCTTCTTCTTCTCCATAATATTTACCCACAAATGTAGCCCTAAGGTTACAACACCGTCAACTTTGTAACAGTAGTCTTCACCGCAGCGTCGTGTTTGATGCCCTGATGTGGACCGACCGGTTGCCTTTGTAACTTGATCTAGCCTCCAAAATCTGATGAAAGAGTGTCTGGGCGCTCGGACATGGATTATTTCCGACACCAAAGTGGGCACAAAATAAAAATGAAGGACCTCGAATCTCATGAGACAAAGCTGATACATACTACCAAGGATAAGGACTTGTCGTTTACACAAGAATGCTGTGAAACCACCGATCTAGGAAGGCATCAAGACTATACATGTTTATTACTGTGCTTCCAAAAGGGTAATTACATGGTATTCATGTATCTTGAATGGACTCACGTAAGCCTTTTTTTGTCACCGCGATATATACACGGTAGATAACGCCAGACGCGAAATAACGCTCTTTTTTCAATCTCCCACCATGCAGTATCAATCAATAACAGTCAAATCCTATAAGTCAGGGCAACCAGTGTATACCTAACCCGCCACATGCAAAGAAAATCACAGTAAGTGGTACCATGTCCGAGCTCTAGATACCATAGGGTAAGAACCATTAAGTCTTTCTCCTTCCAGGCTGATGATAAAATGAGCACGTGATCTCGGAGTTTTACTTTATGTTGAATCTCGGCGACGAACATCGGCATTGTGTGACAATGTTTGCAGGACAGACTTGCGGCGTCATAAGGTTTGCCCAGCTCAGTCAAGACTAAAAATAAGCTCCATATTCAATTTGTTTGCATCATCTTATCTCGATATATGCAGTAAAAGTGGCGGCTATAAATATTCATACAATACTTTCTTACTACTGTTCAAGGCCTGAGATCCACATTCCATACCATCTTGGCCCTCCGTATATCCGAAAATATTTGTCCTTGTTTCCTCACTACGGATGGATTTTACCCCCTTCACCTCGCGATCCTCAGGTCGATAATATTTCCGTCCCCTGTCCTTGCTAAATCCACTTATAACGATCCTTATCCTACAGTTCTCGCCGCCACTAAATGTCCACTATCACATAATCATTAGTCGTCATTTTGTATCCACAAAACTCCGTCATGGAATCGTGAGGGCGGGGGGCAGTCTCTTTGGTAGTATGTATTGTGAATGAGTGATGTTTTCGGTACATACCGAGACAATAGTGAATCATAGGGATACAGTCTTCCGTCTTTGATTCTCGAAAATAGGCCAATTGCATACCATCACCAGTTTATATGTAGCATGACATATAATGTATAAGTGGCCATTCTAGTCAGTTTTGTCATTCAAGACGTGATTTTTGCGTATAAACAACGTATACATGTTGCAAAATTTGTATCCAGCGTCAATAGCATCCTCATGTACTTGGCTATCTAAAGTACCCCAAAACCACACAGGATCACCGGTACGCGGAGGTGGGGACATAATCTGTTACAAGAGAAGTATCCCGCAAGGCGAAGAACTTACTCCTTGGCCGTTAGATTCTAAGTATAAGGCTTCGTATATGCTAAATATGTAGAAACCCCCGAGCTAATCACGGTCATTCTGACATCCGACCTGGGAGGTGACCCTATACCCTGACTGTGCGGGCTGCACTGCAACGTTATATTGTCAGCAACGTGCGATTTAATGGGTTGGTCATTGTCTGTTTGTGTGGGGGAAGAAGTTTATCATTGAAGGAGCTAGTCTTTTACAGACTGTAATTGCTAAATGGTTTAATTCATATCATTGCAGATATATAATCATTATTCGGCATAATTATAGTTATCATTAGTTGTCACTCAGTGTCCTCTGCAAGTTATTTTCACATGTTCATTTTTTTTCAGTCTGCTTCCCAAGTGAACATACGGTGCAAAATTGTTAAAGGAATCATGGACGCTTGTTGATAATTTATCAGACCAGATAAATTGATTATCTGGGTAATTATAGAAGGTCTAGACTATCGTGAAGTGCTAGGGTCACTATCGCGTCCCACACTTTATCGAGTATCGGCCTTTGGAAAGTGTAAACTCTACGCATCGACATTCGTATTTTTTTATTTTGCAGAAGACGTCTTTAGATTTTGTATATTGACATGCTCGTTACTGCAGAGCGATTGATCTGGAGATTACAACTGTGAACTAAGTGTTTAAGGAAGTTTAGTTTTATTGGCATTTTGGTGACAGTTCACAAAAAGAACAGTCGGATTACAATCTCAACGAGGTAATGTACTCTAACCCTATTACTGCAACGCTTATAAGTGAATGAAAAAAAAAGAATGAAGTAACTGTACCTTACGTATTATGCACACAAACATTCATGTAGGAGTTCCCCAATCAGTATCACTAAACCTATCACTAATTCCGGTTAACTTATGAAGTCTAATGGGTAAAAAAAAAACATCAGTTTTAACAGACCTCCATGTATCCAAAAATAATCTCATATCTCATGCCGACAACTCAATGCTCAGGGACCCTTAACTAGACTCACAAGGTCACCATAACCTGCCATTCACCATCTAAATGGGTAAGTATTCAACACTATCCACATGTCACATTGGAATCTCACCATCGCCTCAATCCACATTTAGAATAAGCAGACCGAAAAAGATGAAAATCCAGTTGGTCAAGTGAATATGAAGTGCATGCGCGAGGGTACATGGTTGCGCCAAAAACAGCAATTGCGTGGTGGTCAATGGAACCTTGACAAAAGGTCAGCCCGCCCATGAAACGAGGCAACGAACCGCCATGGGTTCGGCTCGACGAGTAAGGTGGTTGTTGCAGGTTGTATTATGGATAATGAAAATTGGAATATAGACAGTTATATTTAGATGACGAGCATCAGAAAGTCTGGGAGATGATCAAAGAGTATGCGTTCTTGCCGTTAGATAGGAAAGGTGGGAGTCAACAGAAGATGATTTGATTTGGTGAATACATGATTCTCTTCTTGATATATTGAAAGCAAAAATCACGAATCAATCTATATTAGATTCATCCTTGCATTGGAGAAGCGACGGGATATTGGTATACAGACTGTGGGTATGGGTTACATAAACAAGAGGGACTTGCCAATCTAGTCTTATACTATATCATGACTGAGGAATGTACACTCGACAATCAAACGGTTCCAGATAGCAAGCTTAATGAGACTGTTTAATTGGACTCTAAGTTCAGAAGTCTGTAGTCGACGAATCTTGTAGTCGACTTTGGTTAGCCAAGTATTTACCTTGAAGATTAACCAACCAGACATGACGAATGTCGAATTACTCGCGGCATGATCGTCTTAGCTTAGAGCTTCCAAACAGCTGCTCTATTAATTCCTCTTATTCTCTAGATTAATGTCGGTCGAGTTTGGCTTTTCCGTAAGCCGAAGGACAATTGCTAATGCTGACCCTTGGGATTCTTAGTCCAGGAACATCGACGGTAGCGAATGGATTAAATAAGCTCTCGGTCTTAGACATGTGCAACTTGGAGAGTTAAGAGAAAAAAAATTAATATTTGACATGAAAAAACGTGTGATTGTATACCACGTTTCCACAATCGGTGGGATTCATGCTACATAACTTTTGAGTTTCGGGCGGAGATCATCAAGTTCAGGGCTGATATACTCAAACTTGGAGATCCAGAGACTCAACAGCTGAGCTGGCTGTACACATTACTATTTATCATTACCTCCGTTTTGGCAGTAGTCTTGCACCGTAAGGAACTGCGCTCGAATCTATATATACTTATGCATTCATTGGGGGAATTCAAACCAACAGCGAATTATTGATTATCATAGTATTTAGATATGGACATGATCTAACTTCAAATGTACCATAGAAATAAAGGCATACTACAATGTGCAACCATCATACCAACATGACTTGAACTTCCTGCACTACATCAAGTGACCTCAAACCACTCCATCCGCCCTACAGCATCCGTGTAGATGGAGGAAGCCACTGCAACAGTAATCTGTAATATGCACACATGCACTCATGGCCTGGGCTGCGCTGTGCATTCAGTGGAAAATCCCATAATCAGGATCCAGGCGAGAAACAAACCCATATGAAAGCATCCCCCCCTCATTCGCTGGGCTGATATTGCGCATATTTGACAAAACTCAGACGGTAGGCGATCTATGAACTAGCCCTGTTTTGCTGCGGGGGACTTTGACTTTGCATCTTGGGTCATGAAGTCCCCCTACTGCGCGGTGTCCTCGTGAACATGTCGGTTCGGATTAGGAAATTTGATAGTGTTTGTATCTCCCAAAAATAGAGTAGTCGTTGTAAATAGGCTCGAGCAAATGGTTCCGGGTCATTTGGGTTGACAATAGGAAAACCTCTGGCGATTGCCTCTTTAAAGTTCAAAAGTTTGCCCCGCACTTATTAAATTTACGGTGCCGTCTCTTTGAGCCTGGTGGGATGGACTCATCTACTCGATATGCCATCATATTGAGACTACGTATATATATGTTGCGGCAAATCATCAAAACGTACATCAGTCCGTAAGCATGACTAAAAAGTCTGTCGCAATTGACTGTGAACGGGTATTTCCGGCTAATACCGACTCCGGAGCCCGCCTGAATACTGTTGGAGATGGATCAATTTTTGACAATTTGCGCCCTGATTATTGAATGTATGGATCAGGACATGGCTTCTCCAATTACCCCAGAATATCACAAACGCCATTGCGCATTTTTTAAACAAGCGGCTCACAATAAATGCATGTTGAGGCTCTAAATGTGCTGTAAGCGCAAGCTTGCAGATCGTTTTCTTTTAGTCCGAGTGATCTAAATGATACTTCATAGTATTCAAAATAGGATGTTCAAGACTTGGCCATCATGTGTGTCTGCCTCGAGCTTGAGAGACGGCAGCTGATTGACCTTTCTTTTGCATGGCCATACATTTATAAATATGATGTATCAAAGCAGCAGCTTGCATAGAGTCATTGTTTGGCTCAAAGCCGAGTCCGATGCTGTCCGACCCCCTACGTTTTGTATTCTCATCTCCAAATTTCTCCGTACTTCGATATGTAGGTGTCCGTGACCCCCCTTAGTGACAGCACAGGGAAACACAAAAGCTCAGCCGCGGCTTCCAATGCATCATGACGTTGATACCTGCTGCCGACGCATCCATCTCAATATATTGTGCTTCAGGATCACAATAATATGTTTCTATATTCTTGTTGTATCATGTGTGACGCCGTAGATCCAGGAGGAAGAATCCAGATATTACCACGCATTGACAATGCACTGCACTACAGTTCATTTTGATGGTGACATTTTCCAAACTTCAACTCATGTCACTGAGGCTCTATTATCAGATTTAGAGTCAACTTCAAGGCATGGCGTCTATACCATCTTGTGTGGCTAGCCAGAGTACCTGATCGGCCAGTCGGATCAACTCGGTTGTGCATTTTTGTCAGACACAAAAAATTGGGAGGTCAATGCATAACCGGAAAGATATATGGAAACCCAAAGTTTGGTAGTCGCTAAATGGTCAAACAACGGCTGTTCAACCTCAAAGTTCCCCAACCCCACCTAAGCCGCACCGGCGATGCCGGCCGAGAAAAACATGTATCCATCAGTCTAGACGTGGCGGGCGAAATGACAACCACTCCCTTGAAATGGTTTGTCCACATCGGAGTCTCAGAAAATCCGTCTATAAGCGGGGTAGACCAGCCAATGTTATGCCGCAAGTTTTGTGTGGTTCTACAAACATTAGCAAGCTGAATGTTCACCTGTTTCGTGTATTATTTTTTATATATACTTATTTTTGACAAGCGAATGCTCGACCAGTTACCTGATCTATCGTGTCATTCAGTCCTATTGTATCATTGATGATGAAAGATGGCTTAGTTTCCCATGAAGACTAATGAACCTGGTCAGTCCATAATGCCGAATCGATGGAGTAGCAAGTGAGCGGATAGATGAAACCCCGTATGTAAGTACGTTGCAGTGTAAGACTAACTACATTGATGATAATTTTGATGCAATCTTAATGGATATGCTTTGCTTGTTGATTATAGATCAACAAAGATTTAGATTGAATTATAATAATATAAAGTGTTCTGGTCAGCAAACACGAAGAGAGAAACTTGATATCCAGATAGCTTCACACAACTACTAACAAAGAATAAGTTCAATAACGGTGGATTTAAGAAATCACCACAGATCCTCACTCTTCTTAAGAGTATGTAAATCAGTAAATGAGATACTAGGGTACTTCAGTAAATGAGTAATAGAGATTACTTTGGGTTCTGAAAGGAATGTTTGAATGGAACTCGAGGTGTCATATCCAAGGATATCATTTAACCTGACCTGTTAAGTCACCATGTAAGCAACAGGTCGTCGGTGTGGGTTATATACCCCCGGACGTCATTCCATATGTTACCAGCAACGTTACCAACCTCCAGTGAAATATGTGGCAGCTGGCAAAATACCCACTTATTGTGTCTGGACCCACTAGGTTCCGCTATACAGCTGTCCACTTATAGTGGAGACCCGACAGATTTTACTATAGAAGAAGATTTTTCTCACCACGGCATCCTTCAACCAACTTGCTTTCTTCACCATCACAACAATCAATTTCATCTCTGGAACCCATAACCACGCCGCTTCGTTGCGTGCATACTGCCATTTCAACTGACCCATTGAAGCGATCTACGAGATCGTGATGTATATAATCTGGCACATATGATCCACTCATCCCATTCGGCCTCGGCAAGCGCTCTTGGTTATGAATTCTTGGTTATCTTCGGTTTCGATGAATTGTATTATATTTTGCCAGTATATGTGTTTTGAGACTTCACAATCGGCGGGCATTGTTGCATTCGCAGGCTTCGGCCTGTGCTGTTTGGCATATCCGTTTTCGCTCTTGGCATAGACGAATCTTCTGACCCGTTGCTGGGCACCTGGCTTTGAGAAACGTTTTGTTGTTCAAGGAAAGGCCGGGAATCAGCTGTGGTTACATCTTAATTTTGTAGACATACCTTTCGTGGCGAGTGTTGATTAGGTCTTATTCAATCGGTCCCTTCATAAGTTTTGCTGTGAAACCTGGGTAGTTAACCTGTGTGCTGGCTTTACCTTCTGCCGCCGTAAACTAACACTAAATATTGGATTTGGAGTCAATTACTGAGGAAAGGGAGATTCTGCATTAAATTAACATCATACTTTCATACCAATTTTCTAATGTATATCTACCGCATCTCGATATTATCCTCAAAAAAGTCTTTTGGTAAGAAACTCAAAAGTTTTGTGTATTGAGATAAGTTGAGACTTCACTCGGAGTCGGCAAAATAAATTAGCTGGATGATATCTCATAAACCAAGGCATCACACACGTTATAAAGCTAGAACAAGAAATACTAATAGTAGCACAAAGATGAGGGCAGTAATTCACATAGAATGAAAGTGCGAGAATTGAATTAAAGTAAACGGGTTCATTATGCCTATCTCAAACATATAGTGCTAAATCAAATAGAATCGGAGCACGTGGGACTCATGAAACGAGATTTCATCATATGTCAACTTGATGCAACTCTTATTGTCTTGGTAGAGCCTTCATTGGGACATTATATTGATGATGTGATGGTATACCAGATCTCATTCATTGGGATTTATCAGTAGCCATTGCCTTGTTGATGGATGACTTTGACTCCACATGAAAAAAAAGCAAGATTATGATTATTTTGCCCAATCGTTTAGAATATTTACTATCTTGTGGTATCAAAGCCATTAACACCATACGTTTTATGCATGAGATGCCCGTCATTTCTGTACATATGAATGAAGAGCCAATTATATCCTAGAATGAAAAAAAAGTGGAGACGGAGCTATAACCCGCTTCACTGAGAATGATATCGTAATTACTGGAAATGATCTGATGGAGGACGGTGTTCAATCTAGAACTCATCAGCAAGACAATCACCAGAAAATTTGAACATTGTTGAACATTCCTTGGAAACTATTAGTTTCATCGGACTAGTTAGGTAAGTTAAGTATACTTAATACTTCGATAGTATAATTGTGACTTTTGTGGGGATGAATTCTGAGATGTGGAGCCGGGTCGCACGAGATACTAACAAAGACATCCTTCAAGACGCCGAACAATATGACAGAACAGACAAACGTTGTATTTGTTGGTGCGGGGGCCGTAGGATGCTTCTATGCATCTCGCCTCCATCATGTGAGTAACGTGACTGATGATCAAGATTCCTGCCGACTGACACCCACAGCCATCACATGGAATTCATGTATCTCTGGTAGCGCGTTCCAACTATGCCGCACTTCAGGAGAATGGAGTCAGGATGATAACCCACAACTTTGGAGATTATCACTTCTCACCAACGGCAGCCTATCCATCGACTACTGTAGCTGCGGACAATCTTGTGAAGCAGAATAAGAAATGGGATTATGTCTTTGTGGCCACTAAAGCTCTACCTGATATCAAAGATGACTCGGAAACCATCGCCCCACTTGTCGGGGAAGGAACTGTCATTGTGCTGATTCAGAATGGGGTTGGTGTTGAAGAGCCCTACCGCAAACGGTTTCCGCAAAATCCTATCGTTAGTGCCGTGACAGTTATCAGCGCCGAGCAGATAGCATCGGGTGTCATCCGGCAGAATCGCTGGACAAGAATCAGCATCGGTCCGTACACGGATGGCCGAGGCACTGGGGGTGCCGAACTCACCAAGCAAGGGACTACGGTCATCGACAATCTCTGCAAGTGGTGGGGAGAGCTAGGTGGGATCAAGGACGTTGAGCCTCATGACGAAGTTGACCTGCAGATGATCCGGTGGCACAAGCTCTGTATTAACGCTGCCATGAATCCATCTGCGATTCTGTCCGGTGGCCGTGGGAATGCTGACATGGCCTCGGACGTTGAACTAAGAGAACATCTCCGTGGTGTCATGGAGGAGATCCGCACGGCAATTCCCAAGATTTTAGGCAAGGAGTTTCCGGGCTCGTTGGCAACCCCGGAGGCCATTCTGAAATCGACGGACCGCAATAAAGGTGCTCGTCCTAGCATGTTGCTGGACTGGGAAGCTGGGAGGCCGCTGGAGTTGGAGGTGATCTTGGGTAACCCGGTTCGTATAGCAAGACAAGCGGGGGCTGAGTTGCCGAGAATTCAAACACTGTATGCGCTGCTACGGAGTGCTCAGAAGGTACGCCAGGAGAATGAAAAAAAGTCTAAACTGTAGTGTATTTCTATAAATGTGGTGTCCTTTTGGAGGTAAAGGTAAATACAAGGTAGTAAATACAAAGCATGATGGATGTATCATCGTTCCTGGATTATGTGGTAGTAAAATTGACTTCTTTTGTGATCTGTATGGTTCCATCTTGGATCTCTGGATGCTCTTGTGATGGTGTGGCACTGATCTCGATGATCGCTGTGCACGTCATCCCAATATTCTGTTGTATCTTCAATATTTGCGCTGGGCCGACAGGAGCACTTGCATTATGTTGTGCCACATAAGAGAAGGGAGACACGGGATTTAGCTGATACTGCATGGCTGTAATCTCGGCCAAATCATCATCATTGTCGTGATTTTGAATAGTACTCGTGAAAGTGGTCGTCCCAGTGACCTTGAACAATGGTCTCTTGGAAACGGAGCCGCTGGACTCGAGGTCGTGGGAGGAAACCTTGGACGCTGAGCCACAGAGACTGGGGAAAATTTTGTAAAGGACTAGCTTTAACGTAGGAAGGCAGGCGCATGCGAGGCCGCAGGTCAGTTCGGCAAGAGACCATGACGACCCTTTGGCGCTGACCCAAGTGTAGTCGTTGTTAGAATTGATATAATGTATGCGGACTCCAGAGATGGCGACAGTCCTAGTTGGAGTATTAGCGAATGAAACAGACTATATTTATTAGGGTACACATACAAGAAGCCTAAAGAGAAGATACCGACAAGTAAGACCTTCTGACCCAGGGGTACTTTGAGCCTCAATATAGCGGGCATTGGTAACAAGATAATGACTACATCAGTGATAATGTTGCCAGCCGCGTTGACATATACTTGTGGGTATGTGGGGATGCATTTGGAATGTGCCTTTGGGTCCCAGAGACCCTCAATGGGAACACACCACACTGCGCACAAAAAGATCTGGACCACACCCCAAATGGTAATCAGCACAATGGCTCCTATGTACCATTTCCGCATATACTGAACGGCCAGGACACGATAGTACTGGAAGATAAGAGTGAGCTTGATGGCAAGGATGGCACCTGTGTATAGTACGATAGTGACATATAAAGACTAATAATCAAGTCAGCTTGAAGTGTAACATCATGTAGGACAATATGTTTAACTAATATACCCGTATATATAGCCATATGTGGTCTTTAGGGATGGCCCACAAATGTCTTCCCAGCCCAAATTGCGCAGAAAACAACATAGCTATGCCTTCGCCTATCACAAGCAGCTTTTCTAATATCAGTACCAATAACAACAAAGATGAATCACTTTCTAAGGCGCACCAGTGATATTATGGCTAACCAGTCATCAATGCCCATCCGATGTAGGATGAATCGTCTGACCCATATCCTCAGGCTAACAAGGACAATGATTATCCCGAGGCACACTGATGTCGACATGTATATTATCCACGTCCTAGTATCATGATAACCAGGGCGGTTTGGGTCAACAGGCCCGTCGGGGGGTATAGGCATCGGTATCATGATGATGCCAGGTGAATGCCGCAGCTATAGCCACAATTTGATGTTTAATATAGTATGGAGCCTCTGAAGTTGGCAAGATCACCAAAAGAGTAAGAACAATGGGTCAGACAATGATTTATGGCTATAGCGTTTCGGGTGTTAAGTAGAGAAGCATGTTCTCGATTACTGACACTTTCAGCCCAGTAACACATAAAGCACGTCATGGAAAACATGACAATGCCATTTCCCTAAAGACAGGGAGATGGATTTTGCTCATAATATCACATCTTTACACTATTTCAAAGAACTTTTGAGGTTTCAGGTTCAAGTTCCGGATGTGGTTAACCAGGGCTCTTAGCCAGCCAATGGATCTCAAAGAATGAGATTGAATGTGAGCTTAACTAACCAAGTTTGCCATAGCTCAATTACCCAATCGAGTTAGTATGGGCGGTAAGCTCGCTAATTCGATGATTCATCGCTCCATCGTATGGTTTTCCGCACATCTGGACCCGCATCTCCCTAATTCTAGTCCCCTATTATGGGGCTTGCTAAAAACCACCACTTCTTCTGTAATGCCGCTTTTTAGCAAGCCTTCCCCCATTATGTAGATATCCAATAAGTTGTCTCAGCTTACCGGAACCACCAGTTGACTGATCCATTGAGGCGGCCGTCATCACAACTGCTACGTATGGAATGCCACCATCTGTTAGGGATAAACAACGCATCTCCAGGTCCAAGTTCAGCCTCAAGGAACTCATCTTCTGGTTCACTCCAAACTTTCTTCTCGAGCAGGTCCCACTCTGGTCCTATCATCATGTCATATGAACGGAAATTACTGTTGGCAGCGGTGCTAAGTTCGAACTGGACCCTTTCGAACAATTCCTGGCCTCTTCTCGGAGACATCAACCTGACTTTCTTGGAGCTGCACATCTGAAGGAATATGTTGGGGTTTGGATCTTTGTGCCATGAGGTATATGTTCGCTCTAGACCTATCCAAATGCTGGTGCCATAGATGTCACCCTGGCCAGCATTTTGCACTAAGTTTGGCGCAGGTAGGTCATCCCGAAGGGGAAGTGGAAGCTCTGAGATTGAGTTTTGTGCAACATACAGGCCTTGGATGGGATGTTCTGAGGATTTATTAAATTCCAAGGCTTGCAACAATAACTTGAGGGTGCCACTAAACCTGTAAAATTGGGGGGTTGTGCTTGGTAGATTATGTGCCCAGTCTGGCACTTCCCCGGGGAATTCATTCTTCTGTGAGAACTGTTTGTAAAACCTCATTATGATATCCTGTCCATAAGGATCATATTGAGGGCTCACGAGTTCGTATTGGACTGGTGCATCCGCCGCTGCAATGCCAAGGTAATCTTTAAGAGACTTGTTGCCCGAGAACCACTTAGTCATGGCTGGGATCTGGTCCTCGATGACCGGACCCCGCTGAAAGACGATAGGTACTGACATCTCATCTGTTTTTTCCAAGAACTCGGTAGCTGTAGTTGTTGATAGATTGCCACAGCTAAGAACTGGTGTTATATTGGCATGAACATACCTTCTAGAACCATAGGGAAGTATTTGGGAACTTAGTTTAGCCGCATTATAGCAAGACAATTTGAATTTAGATGACAGTCTAAGCATCATGATAATATGCAACTAGACATTCAAAAAAATGATCATCTTGAGAGAACGTTTATTGTTATTTCTCAGTATCTAAGTTATAATGAGTATAGTAGGGTTTTTAACCCATGACAACTGACATAAATGGTGGGTTCAGCCTTGCCACCTTTTGACAGCTCCTGACAGCCCTAGCAAAGTCCGCAACCTAATCCGACTAATTTATTCCCCCCACCAAGGACCGCAGCTTGGTTGTGATAGAAAATCTACTTGAGAATTGATGTCCAACTCCACCATTTCACCCTACAAATATCGATACGCCATATAAACTCACATCCTGATCTAAGCTGCATCTCTGGATTTTCAAGTTCCCATATTTCCTACCCGACAACTGCGGCGGAGAATCCCTGACAACCCCACCATAGCGCCGCCATATCGACACCTGGAAGCATATACAAAGTTACGTTCTGCCTCTGCGCTCCGGAGTTGTACATCCTTCACGGCCTCCACGCCCGTGCGATATATTGCAATTCGAAAGACACATATATGTCACCTACATGACTGCCATCTCCACCAGCTAGATCTTCTCATTGTTGTCAATGTCATTTTAGTCTAAAAACAACTCTGGGCTAGTCTTGCGCTTTGAAGATAAACATATCTGTGTACCCCCCTCCCTCCCGGCAGGAAGAACACTGCGTTTTCCCAATTCAACCCAACCACTCCGTACATGAGTTCCGCCGCTTACGGAAATCCCGAATCCGACAGCATGTCGACTACATCGGGTGCCCACGAGACCTGGATCTCTTCCTTCTGTTCTCTCATTGGTCATGAATACTTCGCTGAGGTCTCTGAAGATTTTATCGAGGATGACTTCAACTTGACTGGCCTTCCTTCTCAGGTTGAGATGTACAAAGAAGCTCTTGAGGTAAAGACACATTCTTTATCCACCTGATAGCAACCGAGAAGCTTACTGACGTGTTCTACAAAGATGATTCTTGATGTCGAGCCGGAAGATGACGATGAGGATGATGATGGAGAGGAAGAAGAAGAGGAAGAGGAAGCTTCACTTGAAGCTCAAGATATGCGTGCAGCCAACCAGCAAATCGAGAGAAGATCCCACAACCGGATGGCCAGTGACTTGAGTGTCATTGAGTCTTCAGCCGAACTCTTATATGGGCTGATTCACCAAAGGTACATCTGCTCTCGGACCGGTATGCAACAAATGAGCGAAAAGTACATTCTGGGTCACTTCGGGTACTGCCCACGCACCCATTGTGAAGGTACCCGCTGCCTGCCTGTTGGGCTCTCCGATACCCCTGGAGAGGATACTGTAAAGCTTTTCTGCCCATCTTGCCTTGACGTCTATGTCCCGCCAAACAGCCGGTTCCAAACGGTCGATGGCGCCTTCTTTGGCCGCACCTTTGGCTCCCTCTTCCTTCTGACATTCCCCGAGTACGATTACACCAAGCGTGGTTCTGATGGCCTCAGTGGTTTCCGCAATGCACACGCCCCTAACTCTCCCGTTGTCAATGGTTTCTACACTAAAAACATTGCCTCGGGGCTGGGAGAGGGTCACATCTATGAGCCCAGAATATACGGCTTCAAGGTTTCTGAGTTTTCTCGCACAGGTCCTCGGATGCGGTGGTTGCGGTCAAAACCCGCTGACATGAAGGAGACGGATGAGATTTCACAGGCTGCTGCTGGCGGAGCTGTCGCCAAACAATTGACTGCTCGTAACAGCAAGTCCGCAAACCACGGTAGTCCAATGGTTGTTGACAATTCTGGCCCGCTGTGAAGTTCAATGTTTGCTTATCAATACGTCAACTTGTTATCTGCGAGTTGGCTGTGAGAATACGTTTGGTGGCGGTTTGTTAGATCGATATCATTGCTTATGTGTTTTTCTCTCAATATTTCACAGCTATGAGTTAGGCGTTTCATTTTTGGAGTCAAGGGTTTTGGACAGCTTGGGATTTCCATTGTTGAAGGGACTTACGACACAAATCCCTAGCACAATATGTGATAGATGTCTGAAAGTAATGGAATTGATGAACATGAATGGGAATTAGACAGTTATTATCAAATTTTTGCATTGTATGGTACGGAAGCAAGCGAAAGCATTGGCCAAGCTTATGTTACGTGACATAAAGGATCTTATATAGATATAGTATTTATGTAATGCAGATATATTATTGGGCATCTCGCAGTATTACACTAACTGGCAATCCACCTTCCATGGGTAATGTTAAACTAGACCCACTTCGCCTGTTTGGATCACACCGCAAACTGAAATCAAAGACCGGTACAACCGCCGCAATAGTCTTGACCGCCACCGACTCGGCCATCTTCTTCCCCAAGCACGTTCTCGGCCCCCCATTGAATACCGGGAATTCAGCCGCGCTACGGTTCCGTATTTGGAACGACGTGCCGTCATCCGCCCGAACGAGCCAGCGCTCTGGGCGAAACTCATCGGCGTCGGGGCCCCAGATGGCGTGGGAGCGATTCATGGCCCAGGGACACCAGAGGACGATGGATTTGGCGGGGAGGTAGGTGCCATCGGGGAGACATACGGATTCTTCGGCTTGCTTGAGTTCGAAGGGGATGGGAGGGTAGTGGCGGAGGGCTTCGTAGAAGACAGAGAGGGTATATGGGAGGGAGGTTGGAGTGAGATCTTGTGCGGAGTGAGACTTGACTTCATCGCGGATGCGCTCAGTGACAGATGGATGTTGCATCAAAAGTAGGAATAGCCAAGTTAAGGCTTGCGCAGTTGTATCTCGTCCCGCAGACAAATAATTCAAGGCAGCATCTGCGACCAACTGTTCATCGCCAATGGAATCCAGCAGGGAATTGATCAAACTACCAGACCCAACAAACCTATGCGAACCCTTGCCACTTGATTCATGACTTTGACGTGAAGCTACGGCTTTAGACACGATATCCCGGCCATACTTGCGGACAACGGCAATGCTACATCGCATACGACTGCCAGTGAACACTTCTGTCAGGCGCCATAGTGGATTCTGCATGCGATTGGCTGTGACCCCACTAGCATAGTCAAATGCCTCGGTGAATGAATCGCCGGCGTGCATTTCCTGATCATAGGCCATGTGGCCCATCAACTGGGTGGTAATTTCATGGAAGAACTCTTGGAGATCAATGCAATGTTCAGCAGATCCCGATGCCATGGTAGCATCCTTTAGATTGGATATGCTAGTGGTAAGAATCCTCGGTAATTCCTCTTCTGTCAACGTTTTCATGTTGGAGGTGCTGAGGAATGAGAGGCCGGCCTTGCGCTGGAGACGCCATAGGCGACCATCGACGTTGATGATGCCGTGGCCGAAGAGGTCCCAGGAACGCTCCTTGAAGAATGTCCCTTTGCTGAATGTGCCTTTATTCTTGAGGACAAATTCCACATTGATTGGATTGCTGATTATGACACCAGGCGGCAGAGAAGGGACTGAGATTTGAAGAGTTTCCTGGGGGTAGAGGCGCTCACAACGAGTGAACCAATCAAAAAGGGCAAACCTGCTCCGAAGAAAATGGAGCCCATTCCCGGCGAATGGAAGCCTGTCCGGAGCCCGACGGAGGGGTTTATTATTACATTTGATTGGAGGAGAATAGAAGATTTGGATGAAAATCCCTAAAATGGCTATGGAAACTAATGGCCAAAATATTGAAGGGATGTGCGCCAGTAAAGTCATGACTTGGGAAGCAAAGGTGATGACGATGAGAACAAGTAGAGGTTATGAAACATGGAGATACATTTGGCAAAACTTCTGAAGATACAAATGAGAAGACAAAATTATGGTTTACGTCATCAACTACAATCAAAACTCATCGTGTTTCACGGTGCCAAGATGTTATGATGATCGGTCGACTTTGAGTCACGTGTATAAGCCAGCATCATGGACCCAGTGTCAGATTATAACCCTAATATTCCATAGAGTACGAAGTAAAGGTGGTCTTTGGCTTGAGCTTATCGTGAAGCAAGCTGTCGTATGTTTGATGTTACATATGAGAAATAGAATAAAACACCAAGAAGCAAATCATTTGCTCAGTAAAGCTATCGTATGTTAAAATTTGATGGTAATCTGGAAATAAATCAAAAATGACTGATTGTCATGGCTCTCGCTTAGAGCGCAAAGACAACCCTGCCCCAACTTTTCATGACAAGGGCCTAGCGGAACCCTCGGAGTTCGTGGAGAATGAGAGCAAAAGATATTGCAGCTCTCGATTGCTAAGTAAACTTTTTTTTTTTAGTCAAGACATTGTTTGTGACATCATCAGCCTGAGAGTAGAATTTAGCATGTAGGTCTAAAATGGCGATTTAAACTTCATGTCTCAGACTCTGGGTGGCAGTGGGGGGCCGCAGATGCAATAATGTCATGTTCCGGCACATGGTAGCTAACCGGTGCCTCCATCAAAAGTATAGGTCGAAATCCTCCGAGAAACTCGACAGTAAGATGCTTTTGACACAAAAGCCTCGATGATCCTTCAACCAAGATTTATTGGAAAATGACGAGTCGATGAGAATACTGAGAAGACAAGAGGGGACAGCATGAACTGTAGATGATAGTATCAAAGAAACGACAACTGGAAGGCCGAGAAAAGGACCATGATATTCCGGACATTCTAGTAACTACCATATGAACCTGAATGTCAAGTCCCTAGTGTGTGTAATTGCCAGATTGGGCTGAGATTTCAAGACCCCTTTCACTCGCTCATAAATATATTCATTGATGGATGCCTGTTCGGCGCGCCTCTCACCTTTACATTTGGTTGCATTATGGATGCCGGGGAAGGCGTTGCCAAGATTCCATATCGTTTGGTATTTCGGTCACAGAATGACTACGCATACAAATATATGAATATAAATATATATATTTATTTATGTATATATATTACATCGACACTGCTTATAAAGCAACTTTTGAGATAAGATTCTTGACCGGTCTTGTTGTCTTACAACCATCGAATAGGATTTTGTGTGTAATATTTTGTAGAGGCACAAGAAGGATTGCACACTGACTCGACACAAACAATCAAGGTTTCGCTAGAAGCGGGACGAATGGGATGGAGCCGGTAGGCGGGATCGTAAGTGACGGATCACAGACCGGCTGTGACCGAGGAGCATTACCGATTTGTTAACAAAGATGACTTACTATCAAAATCGAATTTTGTATAGGATAGGAAGAAGCATTGCAAGTATCAGTGTATTGTTCAACAAAACATGGAAACTTGATAAAAGGTACATAATCTCAAAACACTTGGTGCAATTATTGTCCTTTAGAGGTTTACTACAGAAAAAAAAGAAATAAGGAATCAGTGACGGAGTCAAGACATCAGCCAAGAAATTACTACGCCCTGTGCGTATGACGGCTCAACATCCATCCGGAAGCAATACGAATACAGCCGCTACTTAGAACAAGTAAATAAAATACTCATCGTTTGTTACATATTATGTATTTATCTTCGTCATCTGGAAACATCAAACGAATATGATCTGCTGATATCTAACCTTGGCCTTCTGCCAAAGCAGACTTGGCTCAGATCTCAGTGATTTTTGAACTCCAAACACGGCCCAACGTCGAGCACGAGCACGAGCTCATGGCTATCGCATTACCAGAAAATTTGTTTATATAGATTTGTTTTCCCTTGGTAAATCATTACGGGGAGTGTAATGCACTTCTGCAACGTTCTGCAGCTGATTTTCCTTCAGTGTGTATTTATATATGTACAAATACTTGACTCATTGGCCTTGCTTCACGGCAATAATTGCTTTGTTCTGATAATCTATACGCTTCTATGTTGAAGCCTAGAGTAATACAGCATTTAATTCCAACCAAGTGTGGTGACTTCCATTCAGATTTCTGTGTATTCCGCCATTGCATTCGATTCATGTGAGACGGTGGTGCACATTCCATTCCGCCTTGCCATTATTTCGTCAGTGGAGTAGTTGCCCAAATTTGCGATATCGAAATAAGAAGCCCCCTCCATCCTTACTGGCTAATATCTTTTGGCCATCCAGCTTTTGGGGCTTTAATCGCGAAGCTTGGTCTACATCTACTAAAGAGACCACAGAGCCTCCCTCGTCGCCACGACTTGAAGAATCCTAGAATGGCCCTCAAAGACTGATGAAACTACCATTAGAAAATCCTCTCAGCTAATTCCCGGACTTTCACCATTACATCAGTCGTTTGGTTTCAACATCACATTCTCCCCAACGGCTTGTCCCAATTTGGAGCCGAGTCCTTTTGGATGCAGGAAACATGATCGTCGCCAAGCAGATATGGACTCTCATGTCCAAGAATTTCAGCATATTGCTTGGACGCCATGCATTGGGGACACTTTTGATTGCTTTTGTTGTCCCGATTGCCCTCACAGCTCTATTCAGTTTCGCTAAGAACTTGTTTGTGCCACCAGCAGTATATGGCGTGGTAAGTTGCAACCATGATATGCCTGGAATGCTTGATGACCTTGTCACTAATTCGGATATAACAGGGTGATGTTCGACCTATTAAATCTCTGCCGGAGGCTCTTGATATTGCAGCCAAAGATGACCGCAAAAACGTAGCTTTCATCAACAGTGGATTCAGCGGCGGTGCTATAGACTCAGTCATCTCTGAGGTTTCAAGCATTGTGTCGAGAGCTGGCGCAAATTCTGTGAATTTGACAGAGGAATCGGAATTAGCAACGCTGTGTAGATCTTCACTACGCGGCGTTAGTCAGTGCTATGGCGCGGTAATATTTCACTCATCGCCTAGTGAAGGTGTGAACGGCACATGGAATTACACTATGAAACTAGACGGTGCTCTAAATGCTCTCAGAATTGATGTAGACAAGTCCGATAATGATGCCGAAGTCTACATCTTGCCTTTCAAAAAGGTCATTGATACCGCCATAGCCAAGATCACTCCGAACGCCACTGCCTTGCCAGACTCGATGGATTCTCTGCCATATACCGATATGACATCTAAGGAACGTGCCAACGAAATTATCAGATTGTACCAGGAGACTGTCATCAACTGGATGGGTGTGACACTCGCGGCCAGCGTGATATTTATTACGTATCATCTGACCGGCTCCTTATCACAGGAAAAGGAAAGTGGGATGGCCCGTCTGATTGATGCCATGATGCCCACAAAGAAGAGGTGGCAAGGAATGGTGATGCGGATGTTTGCTTCTCATTGCTCATTCTCGCTCATATACTTGCCTGGATGGGTTATTGGAGCCGTCATCATGCGTCAAGGTGTATTCAGACACTCCTCATTTCTGACAGTCATTGTTTTTGAGATTCTAGGTGGTCTTTCCATGTCGTCATTTTCGGTCTTTGCCTCCGCGTTCTTCAAGAATGCCCAACTCAGTGGAAACACAACCGTCATCGCCACGGCTCTCATGGCCATTCTAGCGCAATCCTTGACTCGCCCGGACACAGCTACTGTTGTGGTGTTGAGTATCCTCTTCCCCCCATGCGCCTATGTGTACTTTGTAATTGTCATGGCGCGGTTTGAGTACGAGACAGTCACTACGAATCTAGTACAAATCCCACCTACCAAGAAGGCCGACTTTGAGGTTCCTGGTCTTGTTTTATGGATCTTTTTGGGAATCCACATCATTGTATATCCAATTCTAGGAGCCATCATTGAACAGTGGCTGCATGGCGCAAACAGCGAAGACCGCAATGTGATAATTGATCCGAAAGAAATCGAGAGGCACAACCTTAAGGATACGGCTCTCAAAATCACCAACTTTTCTAAAGTGTATTATCCTTCTAGATTCAACACTGTGTTTTCATGCTTTAAAAAGCCAAAGGGGTCTGTGGTAGCTTTGAAGGATCTCACATTAGAAGCTGGTCGTGGACAAATTATTGCTTTGCTTGGTGCTAATGGAAGTGGAAAGAGTACGACGCTTGATGCTATCTCGGGTATGCATAAACTAACATCTGGAAACATCACGATCGACGGAACTGGAGGACTGGGCATTGCCCCACAGAAGAATGTCCTTTGGGATGACCTGACAGTTGAGCAGCACATCCGGATCTTCAACAGATTGAAAGCTCCTGGCCAGCCAGCGACAGAAGCGGAGATCCAAAAACTGATCAAAGCTGTAGATCTGGACAAGAAGAAGAAGGCTCAGGCGGGAACTCTTTCTGGTGGCCAGAAGCGCAAATTGCAACTGGGAATGATGTTGACCGGAGGAAGTGCTGTGTGTTGTATTGATGAGGTCAGTAGTGGTATTGATCCACTGAGCAGACGCAAGATTTGGGATATACTATTGGCAGAGAGAGGCAAGCGGACCATGATCTTGACTACCCACTTCCTGGATGAAGCAGATTTGTTGGCGGATCATATTGCCGTTCTCTCAAAGGGCACTCTACGTGCTGAAGGCTCATCTGCCAGACTTAAAGATACCCTTGGCGGCGGGTATCGTGTGCATCTCACTGCACACGGCGAAACGGAACGTGCCCCAGATATTGAGAATGTTGAGAAACATATCGCCTTTGATATTGTCAGTTACGTTGCTCCGTCATCTGCTTTAGCTGCCGAAGTTATCCGGGCTCTAGAGAAGGTTGGGATGCACGACTACCGTTTCTCTGGTCCCACTATCGAAGATGTCTTCCTAAAATTGGCTGAGGAGATTCACCAAGAGTCGATTGGACCTGAGGTTGTGCTTTCTAAGCAAGAATCAACTAAGGATGACAACTCCAACCTAGAGAAGTCGAGCTCTACCACCGTTGAGAACCGGCTTACTCTGACTGAAGGAAAGCCAATAGGGTATCTCCGACAGATTGTGGTCCTGGCTCACAAGCGACTTACCGTCATGAAGACTAATTGGGTTCCTCATCTCATTGCTTTCTGGCTTCCCATATTTGCGGCTTGCTTGACATATCTCTTTATCCGGGACCAAAACCCTATTGGCTGTTCTGTAGCGGAACAGAGTGATGGCAACAGCGGCCGGGAAGCAAAGTTTGATGCCTCCGACCTTGGTGCTTTGCTACTCATCGGGCCGGCTGCTTTGGTTGAGGGTTCCAACATTACGGCATACCTCGGTTCATCTGATACTAGCTTTGCTCAGTATGGAATTGAACCTCAGATTACGACGGTGAATAGTCTGTACGAGTTCACGGATGCCATTAGCTGGAATTTTAGCAATATTGCCCCCGGTGGCTTCTACGTCCCTACTGCAGCAGACTCATCTTCTGGGTCTGTGCTTGCCTACATGGCCAACAAGTACATGATGAATGCCTTGATCACGCAGAATACTATGCATTCTCTGCTGACGGGTGTTCCTCTGACTACTCAGTATAACTCATTTGCTACTCCTTGGGATCCGTCGATGGGTGACTCTCTGCAGTTGGTCACCTATATGTGTATTGCCTTGGTGGCCTACCCGGCCTTCTTTGCCTTGTACCCGAATGTCGAGAGACGCCACCTTATTCGTGGATTTGAGTATTCCAACGGTGTCCGGCCTGTTCCTCTGTGGTTGGCGTACACGGGCTTGGATTTCTTATTGGTCTTGGCAGTGAGTGCTGTCATCACCATAATCTGGGCTGCTGCTTCCAACATTTGGTATCATATTGGATATCTGTTCCTAGTCTTCATCTTGTACGGTCTCGCTTCGACTCTTTTTGGTTACATGTTTTCACTCTGGGCTAAGACTCAGCTTGGAACATATGCATATGTAGCCGTGATTCAAATAGTTGTCTTTGTCGGCTATCTTATTGGGTATATGGCGACACTCAGCTATGCGCCTGTCACTAAAGTCGACCACCTGCTTATGGTTGTGCACTACACTATCTCTGCTATAGCACCCATTGGCAGTGTAGCCAGGTCTTTACTGCTGGTTATGAATCTGTTCTCGGCCAGTTGCGACGGGGATCGCCGTTCCGAGAACCCCGGTGGCATCAAGCTCTTTGGCGGCCCTATCCTCTATCTGTTCCTGCAAATTATTGCCTACGCCATTGTCTTGCTGTGTGTCGATGGTGGTGCGGCTGGATCGTGGTACCGCAAGATGTTTGCAAAGTTTCCTGTTCCACCCATTTCGGAGGAGGAAATTGTTGGTGACGATACTTTGCGAAGCAAATTTCCTGCTGCTGGTCTGCAAGTCCAGAACCTTACTAAAACCTTTGGCGATAATACGGTGGTAGACAACATATCATTTGATATCCGCCACGGCGAAGTCTTTGCCTTGCTTGGACCAAATGGTGCCGGTAAATCGACCACAATCTCGATGATTAGAGGCGATATTCGGCCAACTGGACGGTTTGGAGGTGACGTTCTCATAGAGAAGAATTCAGTTACCCATGATTTGATCTCAGCCCGAGCTCATCTGGGCGTGTGTCCCCAGTTTGATGCCATTGACCAGATGACGGTGCGGGAACATCTAGAGTTCTACGCTCGGGTTCGTGGAGTGACCGAGATTGATCACAGTGTTTCAGCCATTATATCTGCCGTTGGACTGCGTGCTTTCACTGACCGCCCAGCCCACTCATTGTCTGGCGGTAACAAGCGGAAGCTGTCATTGGGTATCTCTCTGATGGGAAACCCTGGCGTTGTCGTCCTCGATGAGCCGTCCTCGGGTCTAGATGCTGCCGCCAAGCGTATAATGTGGAAGACCTTGCAAAATACGGTCCCCGGTCGTAGCATCTTGTTGACTACTCACAGCATGGAAGAGGCGGATGCTTTGGCTGGGCGTGTTGGTATCATGGCCAAGCGTATGTTGGCTATGGGCACCATTGATGAGCTCAGGGCCAATTTTGGTGATGCTCTTCATATCCATCTGGTCAGCAAGACTGCGCCTCGAACGAGTGATGAAGAGACGGAGAACCTCAGAGCCTGGATCCAGAAGACGCTTTCTGGGGCTACAGTTGAGGGTAAGTTACACATTGATTCAGAACATTATCACGGAGATGACATGTGCTAATCAGAATGACACTACAGACAAAGCATATCATGGCCAAATGCGTTTCTCTGTGTCTGCATCAAGCGTTACTTCTTCGTCTTCATCGGACTCAATTACTGAGAATAGCATGAATGACAGCAATGAAATTTCTCGGGAGACATCTAGGAGCGCCATTGGTCGTCTCCTGGTGCTGCTGGAGGATAACAAAGAAGATCTCGGCATCGAGCACTACTCAGTAAGCACGACGACGCTAGATCAGGTCTTCCTGACGATCGTGGGACAGCATAACGTCCAGGAAGAAGGTTATGATCAGAAGAAGAGGAATTGGTGGAAGTTTGGCTTGAAATGATAAGTCAGTCTCGGAAAATCCTGTGGATGCGACATTGAATGCCTGGTCTTGTCTCCTTTGTTTTTTCTAGTGTAATTTAGTTATGATATCCATTTGCACATCTATATACCTGTTTTGAATACATAGAGCATCATCTTGACAACGCTGCATAATTTGTATTGAGTAATTGGCTGATGATTGGTATCCCTGATGCATATTGTGTTGCATTGTCGTGAATGCGGGTTCCGGAAAGTGGATACAGTTTCCCGAGTCCGTGCGTTCCGGTAGTTTTGGAATGGAAAAAGAAACGGAGACAGAAACAACAAGGTCCGTGTGTTTCAGCCTTGCGTCAAGCATATATATATAAATGAATAAACATTCACAGCGCACGTATAACTCTTTCATCAACAAACCTGATTTTTTATATTTTTTTTTCATTTAATACAATTTCAATCAAAATCATCTGTCAAAATGCTTCTTGTTCCGCGCATGCAAGTCTTTGAAATTGACGACCAAGAATGGTAAGTGCATACATATATACATACCCGCGCCACTTCCTGCTTACTAACCCCGCCCACTAGGTTCCCACAATTTCTCCGCACCTACGTCCAAGGTGCCCTCGCCGAAATATGGAACACACAAGTCCCCCTCCTGCAATCGGCTGCTCCCTCCCACATCGTCAGCGACCTCCTCCTCTCGAAGCTCGCCGGGAAAATCACCTCGTACATCTTTATTGACTTTTGCGCGGGTGCGGGCGGCCCGACGCCACGGGTTGAGGAGCATGTTAATAGGCAGTTGAGGAAGGACGGGAGGAAAGAGGGGGTCCAGTTTATTATGACGGATTTGTTTCCGAATGTGTGGGGGTGGTCGCGGGCGGTGGAGGAGGCGAGGGAGAGGGCGGTGGCGGAGGGGAGGGAAGAGAAGGAGGTTTTTTTGGGGTTTGAGGAGAGGAGTGTGGATGCTAGTGCGGCCCCGAGGGGATTGTTTAGCAAAGAAGGGAAGGGATGGGGGGGGAAGGGGGTGTTTAGGCTGTTTAATTTGGCATTTCATCATTTTGATGATGGGTTGGCAAAGAAGATTTTGAAGAATACGGTGGAGACGAGTCAAGGATTTGCGTAAGTATTTGTCTCTGCAACCTCAAATAACGGGTGATTGATTACTAACAGCTGATGTACAAAAAAGAATTTTCGAACTCCAGGACCGCACCTTTTCATCTTTTGTTACAATCTCTCTCCTCAGCATCGGCATCCTGGTCGCCGCCCCCGTCTACGCCGTCAAATGGCGGGCCCCGAGCATCCTCCTCTTTACCTATTTGATTCCGATTCTCCCTTTTGTCTTGGTTTGGGATGGCTTTATGTCGGCGATTCGTACGAGGACGCCGGAGGAAGTGGAGATGTTGTTGCGGACATGTGGGGCTAAGGATGCCGAGGATGGAAAATGGGTGGTACAGCACGGGGAGGTGAGGCATTTGTGGCCTTGTGGGTATCTAAACTACATTATTTGCATGCCGATCGCGGAGGCTAGGAAATAAACGGCAGGGAACTGGATATATTTGCATGAGGGTCAAGTCACTGCTGGAAATAGAAGCAAAGTTTTATCAGATTATTTATTCATCCAATCAAGGTGTATTCCACTCTATGAAAATCACCACTACCCATAAAAACAAAACTAAAAGTGTTCCAAAACCAAAGCAAAAGACGTCACTGCAATGTCTTTGTCCAATTTCCATCTAACCAAAACAAAACCTAGCAAAGAAATGAAACTTGGGGCATCAAGGTACAAAATTTCCTTCCTCCATAATAGAAAAAAAAACATCATCTCCCTCCTTTACACGGTAGGACCAGCCTTGATGACATCCTCTGTCGCCTCGCTAGAGTACTTCTTAAAGTTCTCATTGAACAATTTTGCCAACTTGACAACCTCCGTCTCAAAGCTCTCAGCCCCCGCAGTCCACGCCGTCTTGGGGTTCAGGATCTCCGCCGGGACCCCAGGGCACGTCTTGGGCACTTGCAAGTTGAAGATATCGTAGGTCTCGTACTCAACATTCGCCAGCTCGCCTGAATGGATCGCATCCAGAATGGCACGCGTGTACTTGAGCGGGCATCGTTTCCCACCTTGCGTGTAACCAGCGCCGCACCAGCCGGTGTTGAGCAACCAGGCGTTAGCCTTGTGCGACTCGATCTTGTCGGCGAGCATGCTGGCGTACTTCATGGGGTGCAGGGCTAGGAAAGGCTGGGCGAAACAGCTGGAGAAGGTAGCCTGGGGTTCCGTGACGCCGTCTTCAGTACCGGCCATCTTGGAGGTGTATCCCGAGATGAAGTGGAACATGGTTTGCGAGCGGTTGAGCTTGCTAATGGGTGGCAGGACACCGCGGGCATCGCAAGTCAGGAGGATGATGTTCTTGGGGTGGGATTCCGACAGGCAGGGGATCTTAGCGTTGCTGATGTACTCGATGGGGTAGGCGCAACGGGTGTTTTCAGTGAGCGTGGCATCGTCGTAATCTACCACACGGGTAACGGGGTCAAAGACGACGTTCTCGAGGACGGAGCCGTAGCGGATGGCGCCGTAAATATCGGGCTCCTTCTCGGCGGAGAGACCGATGCACTTGGCGTAGCAGCCACCCTCAATATTGAAGACACCGCGGTCACTCCAGCAGTGCTCATCGTCACCAATCAGGGCACGGTTAGGGTCGGCAGACAAGGTGGTCTTGCCGGTGCCAGACAGACCGAAGAAGAGAGTGACGTCGCCGTCCTTGCCCTCATTGGCAGAGGAGTGCAAAGTCAGGACATTATGCTTGATAGGCATTTCGTAGAAAAGGACAGTGAAAATACCCTTCTTCATCTCGCCGGCGTACTCAGTACCTAGGATGACCATCTCCTTCTCGGCAAAGTTGATAGCGACAGAGGTGCCGGAAGTCATGCCCTCAGTATAGCGGTTTGCCGGGAAAGAACCGGCGTTGTAGATGGTGTAGTCGGGGTGGAAGTGCTCCAGCTCCTCCCGCGAAGGGCGGATCAACATGTTGTACATGAAGAGGGCATGGTAGGCGCGGGCGCAGACAACGCGGACCTTGATGCGGTACTTCTCGTCCCAGCCGGCGTATCCATCAACGACGTAGATGCGGTTGCGGGTGTTGAGGTAGTCAACGGCACGTTCGCGGTTGACTTTCCAGATCTGTGGAATTGATTCGTTAGTAAGGAGTCCATTTTTGACACTTTGATATCGATGGTCTACTTCGGAGGTGAAGTCCGATGTAAGTTGTTGGTTTTCGGGTGATGTAGGGTTAAATGAAGTTGAATGTGGAGACATAGGATTCCCTCAATGTGGGGCAATGGGAGGATGACAAGCCAAATCCATTTCAATCAGACAAAGAATCGGCTCCACATTTATGCCAAATTTGATAAATCATCAAGATGAGAAACAAAGACCAGACCAATTATGTGAATATTGCTAATGAAGGCTTACCTCAGGAGACATGGGCTTGTTGACAGGACCCCACCAAATATCCTTTTCGGATGAAGACTCCTTGACGATTCTCTTGTCAAGAGGCGAACGACCAGTCTTAGCACCAGAGTAAGCGGTCAAAGCACCGCTGCTGGTGATAGCAGTGCCAGATTCGTAGACAAGAGCATCTTCATATAGCGAGGCAACAGAGGCATTGGCGACGATGGCGACGCGGTCGTAGTCAATGTGGGCCTTCTCGTGAAGTTCCTCCTCTGTAAAAGTAAGATGTCCAGGTTAGAGGTATACTCCATAGCAGGCATATCAAATTGGCATATATGGTATATTAACTTACCAATTTCCGTGTGTTCACGGTCCTCGTGGGGCTCAACACCGTGAGGGTGAAGGGCGGTCTTGTTGACGTTGCTAGAGGCGATCACTGCGCGGTCGTTAGTCCATTTGGGGTTGGTATGGAGAGGTTGCATTTTGAGTGTAATGGGAACAATATATCATGAGATGTAGGTACTGAATGGATTCAACATACTGATGAAAACTGAAGAAATTCGAGTTGAACTCGGGGGCGATTTATAGACAAGTGTAGAGAGATGGCATAAGACTTTGCAGGATTAGTATTGGCTAATTAGGCTTATTGTTGGAGATGATTTGTGGCAGATGACTATTATGATGTAAACGAGTCTGGCTGGCAGATGCTCTTGAGTTGAAGAGTGAAGAATGAATTGGTTGATGATGTCGATATCAAGATTTGATTTTCCCAAGATTTTAAGAGGGACGAGCTCATATTTATATAAACTCGGCATGTCCTCCGCCTCGATTGCTGAGTTGATAGCCCCCCCTCAACCCTGGTGAGAATCGAATCGAGATACAAGGTACGTAGCTATGTTGTGGCACTAGTGTCGAGAGCTATCGACGATGATCCGGGGAAGTGATTTTGGGGGGGGGGGTGTATTTAGTGGCGTGTAATCGCAATCTTTGTGATACCCTAAGCAAGTGCCTGGACTTACATGACCACTAAATATTGCGATACCCTTAATTTTTCTCTACGGCTACACATAAAGATTCTAATAATCCTTACGCTATGTTCTTTGATTATGATACTTTACCTCTATTTTTTTTCTTACTGAACCTCATATTTTCGTGATAATTACATACTGAATCTCTCGGCTTCCACATCCGTCTTTCACTTGCACCACATTATCTGCCGCAGTTACCCATTTGACCGTAGCAACAAGGATCCCTCACCATGTGGCCCAAAAGTCCGTAAACACTTCCGCTGTCATCCATACCACCGCTTGGTCAGACCCTTTTCCCTAGCACTGACAGACTCTCACCCCAAAGGCCGCCAACCAATCAGAATCACTGGAAAGTTTATGTATTCATTTACCCTGTTCAAGGTTCAAAACTAGAGGAGGATTTCGCCACAGATTGAAGCCACTGAGGGATTGTGGGGTTCCGCTCCACCGGATGGGGGCGTGTCGATAGATTGGGGGCCTTGGCGTTAAGAAACGCAGATTCGGAGGGCAACTGCGAAAGGGACGTACATATATATTTAGTTGAGATGATTATCCGGGGGCGGATTACATTGATGTGTCTTAAGCTTTTATGTTTGGTTTGACTCGAAAATTCATAGCGCTGAAATGACTATCATCAGAAACTATATTGAGAACCTTTGTACAGCGGGCACAACTGTGGCACAATATCTTTCCCAAACAAATCTAAATGCTTCGCCCTAGACATATGTCTCAAGCCTAGTCACGAGACCTTGCTTTAGTTAATGTTTTCTCTCTTTCCTTTCATCCACCCCCTCAAATCCAAATCTAGCCAGCATCAGCCCCTTGGGAGGTTCTTCTCTTCTCGACGAAAACTTTCCGGGACCTGCACGGATAGGGAGTTTCCGGGTCCTATCCATTGACCGATACTTATGTTTTGTATCACCTAAATAGTTTTAAGACGGCTCGGTCCAGGAACTCATCGACCTTTATTGTATGTATGTATATAGATATTTATTTCTTGATGAATGTTACTGTAACGGTTGTCAATCCTATGGAAGCAGTTTGACGTTGTTGACCCACTACTACCCGGAGGTCACAACCTAGGCCATGTTAGATAACGGCTAATTATGATGATACATACGATAGTAGCCATAATTAATAGTTGTCTCCAGGACCATAATACCTATGATCTCGTAAGTACGAGCCTCGGTTTCGGCTTTGTCTTCCAAGCTAAGGCCATCGCCATCAAATAATCCATCACCAAGTACACAATGATTCAAATTTTAGCCAGGTGTGAGTACGACGACAACGGGGGGGGGGGGGGGGGGGGGGGCGTGAACCGAGAACCATGTCATAGGAAGAAATCGGAACGAAGGAAACCTACCGTCTTGCAATTTTGAGGGCCAACGGAAGTTTCATGGTTGATATTGACGCCACTAGATACGTCGATACTCTTGTGTTTCATTGGGCCATTACAAAAGTGCCGGTAAAACACGGGAAAGACTTAGCTGTGTTGCTTGTAATGCGGCAAGCCCCTAGAATTACAACACGAAAGCAGAAATAATGTCGGTAATTAGTCTCGATGAAAGAAGGGAACAATTGTGGAAGCAAAAGAACAAAGTTAAGCTTCTATTGTTGGTCCAAACGCTCGGTAGTTCTCTGTATGAGTGCCTCAGGACATCGACGGGGGAACCAGAATCAATGAATCACCAAGTGGCAACCCCACACAACTCAGCGTCTATCTACAGATATGTAGCCATCAAGATTTGGATACCTGACGCGCGGCAGACACCGAATATTGGACATTGTTCAAAACGGCATACAGTATGATTCAAGGGGGTTTTTCATGGACAATCCCAGGACGGTAGAACGTTTCAAGCTTCGATATTTCTTGGCGTCAATGTAAGGAACTGAATTACATACTTGATCTTCGGGCCCATGACTTCATCTTTTTGAAATTCACAGGTGTAAGACGGAACCTGTGCTATCGGCGTTATCTATCCTCCCCTACCACCTCATCCCGTAAAATTATCTTTTTGAGGCTCCTCTGTGCCCCTCGCATGCTACATACATGAATACCCACCACCGCATTTTCATTCGTTCAGCAACTATCTAAAAAGTTCATGATATCGACGATCTGTGCACGTACTGTCATCCAGCTGTAAACCAGGTGTAAGTGGCATTAGGGTTAAAATACCTAGTCAATAACCCTGTTGCTGATAAAAAAATTCGCGACGTCTCGGGATGACGGTCCATGAGAATGGCTTTGTTATAGAGACATCCTTGTTTTGTCTTTAGCTGAACGACTGCTTTTGACCCGGTAAATGAACAAGAAAGACATGGGTTCCGAAATTTCCCAAGTTGTGTATATTTAGAAACGACGATAGAAAACCAGCGACTTTCTGCTACGTTGTGGGCTGAAGAATGCTATTTTTTGGGTGTGGCTGAATATTTATCACTAGGAGGAAACTATGAGATAATAAGTTCTTTGTAAAAGGTCACAAGACCTATTTAGCGAGGCTATCTGTTTATTTCATTGATATTGATGAACTATAGAAGTCTTCATCCTGATTCCATCGTCATGGCTTGGGTCCGCTATTGCCATGTTACACGCCCCTCTGTCTCAACTCCTCCGTCGCCTCCCCCAGAAAATCCAACCCCGCCGTCCCTGACAACTCTCTTAAATACATTCCCCACACAGAAAATTTCCTTTTCTTTCCCCACCATGGATTTACCCGCTCGAGAATCAATTAAATATATATCACCTCCTCCTTTCCTTTCCCTATTCGCTCAAACTCCCCCATCCGGTATACAGTCGTCTGTATTTAGTTGTCGCTTCCCCCCTGCCAACGTCACGATCTCGTCCTCGTGACCTGACCATATGACCCTGTATAAGAATGGACATGCCGATCCTAGCTTTTAACACCGTCCACCCACCGACTAATTTATTTCGTAACAAGACCCGATAACCCTGGTACTATTGAGTAATTGCGCACCCGAAATGAACCTATTGATGAATCATCAGTAGTTCATTTGTTTAGATATGCACGATTGAGGGTTGGCTATTCTTTTGGTTCCAGGGCGTCTATATGGACACATGTGCATACAGAGGCTGTGTTGACAAGTCGGCACTACCCTTGTCAGCTTCCATATCCCCATTTGTATTTACCGATGTCCTTGAGCCGAGGATGGCCTATTATATTATTTCCTAATTCCGCTATATAATCATTTAGTCAATTGCTGGTTGATGTTTTCTCTAGTTGATTGGTTGTAGCGTCGTCTTTTAGTGGGCTTTCCGTGTGGGAAAATCCGGGGTAAAGTCACATGGGTGGCGAAATCTGGGGAAGAATCATGGCTGCTTTGGGAAATGTTAACTTCATGTCTTGGGATCTGTGCGTCAAGCAGTATCAAGAAGGAGTTTGCATATTGGCATTGTGAGTGGATATCGATATGATGGCGTCTATAATGGTAAACTATAGAAAGTAATTGCAAGAACTTGCGAAACCATTACCATCGCTACAGTGCCGCCTATCTTGCCTCTTTTCTCCGTACCAAAACATCTGCTACCAAGCTACACAGTCTCTATAATCTTCCATTTCCCCGGTTTTTTTTCGTCTCTGCATATTCCCTTAGCCCATAACATCTTTCAAACTTGGTAGATACAAATCTACGCCCGCAACCAACAAGTGCAGCCAGGGTCTGAGACGAAAGACTCATGAATTGATATTATTGTCTGACACCATATACTCGCTTACACTACACGAGAACAAGTTATAATAGATAGGACACACACGTCGATAGCACCAAATGCACCCGTATCCATAATATCTACACACCTGACACCATCGGCCCCATACCTCCGAGTCCGTGTGTCACAAGCTTGGCAAGCGGCCGGCTCGGCAATTGGACCGTCATTCAACCCCCATGTCGGGTCAACTCGGAACAATACCCTTGCTCTCATCCATATATAGTGACAGAAACATTGACAGATTGGAATTAATGTGATTGGCCAACAGCCAGACAGCGACAAGATCCACTCCTCAGAAGACAATCATTTTCTAGAACACGCCTGACATCACACCCACATTCACAATAATAAACTTGAAAATTCAAACATGCAGATTCTAACATTGACAAAAAAAGACTTTTATCTCAACCACACAGATAGCGCCAAACAAACCCTAAAGTCTTCCATATACCATAAAGAAATCCCACTTGGCTAAATAGTATTTCATCTGCCCATCTCAATTGAACTTTTGGGTGTCCTTTATGTCTGTTATATCCAACAGTTCAATCGCAATCTTAAACCTTCCAACCGGACCTGCCAGATGCGATGCCGAGAGAGACATGACTTGACGCTGTTCTCAGTGCAGCCACTGGCTCACCAACTGCCGATTCTGGTATTCATGACCAAAACATCGGCGACGTAAACACTTTTGGCGTATCACTGAACCTTTTGTGAAGGTATGTGAAGCCACGCAGAAATCTTACTCCTCATCAATACAGAGCTTGATAATCTTACCAATAGCAATGGTTTGACCCTGTATGTAATGTTAGATATATGTTCACATGTGCAGATACCGGTGATTTTAACAGATAGCTTACTTGGTCACGCAAAGTGAAACGACCCAGCTGGGCGTAGTCCTCAAACTTCTCAACACAGACGGAGCTGCCGCCAGTGACTTTGAGACGGGCAATGATACTGTCACCACGCTTGGCATGAGTGGGGGGCTTCTTGGAGCGACGGTTGGTACCCTTCTGCAGGGTGTGAAGAAGAGCATCAAAGGTAACCTCCTCAATGGCAGAGTGAACGTGAAGAACACAGTTGAAACCGGCAGTCAGAATAGACTTGAGATCAAGTACTCTGATCTGGGCCTCAAAGGCAGTAACGTTGTGGACCAGACGCTTGGGAGAGCACAGGACATAGCCGGGCTGAATAGACTGCTCATCAATGTCACGTAGACGAAGACGGATCATCTCACCGCATTGGGCATTCTTGACAGCCTCCTCAGTCTCGGTGTAGATGTTGGAGACACCGACATTGACCTTGTTGGGCATCATCACAAGAGACATACCCTCCTCGACAACACCAGCCTCAATCTTACCCTCGACAATGGTACCAACATCACGGTACTTGCCGTTGACGGGCATCATGAAGGGAGCATTGAGCTTACGATCAGGAGAGACCATAGCGTCGAGATACTCCAGCAAAGAGGGCCCAGTATACCAAGGGCACTTCTTAGGATCAACACGGTCCTTAATACCAGCGCCAACTTGACCAGCGACAGGCATGACGGTAACGTCCTTCTTGAGATCATAACCAACGCCCTTGAGGAACAGCAGAAGCTTGGTAGTGCACTCCTTGTAGCGCTCCTCGGACCATTCGACGGTAGGGTCATCCATCTTGTTGACGGCAACAATGAGTTTGTTAACACCCTGAGTCTTGGCCAACATGGCGTGCTCACGAGTCTGACCGCCCTTCTCAAAACCAGTCTCATACTCACCCTTACGGGCAGAAATGACCAAAATACCAACATCAGCCTGAGACGCACCACCAATCATGCTAGGGACGTAGGTCTTGTGACCGGGGGCATCGAGAACAGAGTATCTGCGCTTCTCAGTTTCAAAGTGGGCACGACCGACCTCGACGGTCTTACCCTGAGCACGCTCCTCTTTGGTGGAATCGAGAGCCCAAGAAAGGTACCAAGAAGCAGTACCTTGCTCCTCAGCTTCTTTCTTGTTCTTCTCCATCGTTCTCTCATCAATCATACCGGTGGCATACAAGATTGAACCGCCCAGAGTCGACTTACCGGCGTCGACATGACCAATGAAGATAATGTTCAAGTGATCCTTGGTGGAACCATAGAGTGCATTGAGAGTCTCTTGGTCAACATCGGCAGTCTGCTCTTTCTCAACAGCATCAGCGGCGCGAGGGGCAACCTTTGCGGCAGCACTTTTAGAATCAATCTTCTTAGCAGTCTCGGCCTTCTTGGTATCAACCTTCTTGGCCTCAACCTTCTTAGGCTCCTCCTTGGCCTCGGCCGGAGCCTCCTCTTTTGGAGCATCCTTTTTGGTCTCTCCGCCCAAGGAAAGAACCTTGGCCTTAGGCTTGTCGTCACTGCCGATAGAAAGAACCTTAGGCTTAGCAACACTGCCACTAGCGTCGAGACTCATTACTTTAGGCTTAGCATCACCACCAATGGACAAAACCTTGGGCTTGGAAGTAGTAGAAGAAGCGGGAGCGGGAGCGGGGGCAGTTTGTCTAGACTGGTTATTGTTCTGGTATCCGCGCTGGGTGTATTGCTGGTTGTACTGGCTGTCTATATTAGAAGAGCACATGTTAGCGAATTAGTCCACTCTTGGAAGTATACTTAAGATTTAGTTATTCCAATGTTCTACATACTGTAGCCTTGGTTGTAGCCCTGGTTGTAATTCTGGTTGTAGCCTTGCTGCTGATATTGGCCATAGCCTTGATTGCCGTACTGAGGGTATTGACCGTAGCCCTGGTTGCCATACTGACCATATTGGTTGTAACCACTGTAAGAGGCTTGGCCGGGGACGAAAGCGCTGGCACCGGGGGTGAAAGAAGCAGCGCCGGGAGTGAAGGCATTAGCGCCGGGAACAAAGCCACCCTGCTGGTTCAGGTTCATCTGCTGCGCCTGACGGGCGAGCTCTTCGTCGTTGGGGTTCGACATAGTATTAGACTTCGGAATGACGATGAATCTCTAGAGATAATGTAAATCGTAGGTTGATATACGTTGATAGGGGTGCGATGATGGTATTTGTTGATGATAGTCTGTAATAGACTAACCTCAAAGAGATGACACGGGATGACGATCGGTTCCACAACACTCTGCGAAGAAACAAGCGCAACTTTTAATTCAAGTTTGAGTGAGATAGTCTCAAATGAATCAAGGCTAGACTACAATTAGATGTCCAAAATTATCCAGACAGTATTTAGTTCAGTATCTAGAAATGACGACCTGTTAAAATTTCACATCAGTAAATACCCCGCCAATGGCCTAATTAATGTGCCTCTACACAATATTTTCTTCTATCAAAGTGGGGCAGATTTTGCTCTGTCCCGCACGTACACACTATAAAGGTACTTGGTCTACAAGGTTGCGTCATCTAGCATTATGATAAACCTTTAACCCTAATAGTTCAGACAAAAAGAACTCAACTTTGTTTAGACCAAAAAGGGAAATTACTTTCATACGAGTCGACTTCTGGTTCAAACTTGCCAATTCACAATATGCTTTCTATGAATAAATCGGAACTGATGACCATGCTCCATCTTCAAACTCAACAAGAAGCAAAATAATCATTTGGAACTTTGACGTGTTAAACTATAGCGAGGAAAGTCTAGTATCAGAGCATACATTATGGAGACACTTTTGGCCAAGATAGGCCTTCATGCCATGAATCTGGCTATCAGATCAGGCTTGGGATTGACTTCAAAGTATGCCTTGTCTCATTGCAAGCGTCTACTACTCTCAGCAGACAAAACAGATTTAGCTGATGATCTTCTAAGGCTACAGTCTAAACTGGATTCCCGAATATGTGTAAGTGTGTTGCAGTTACAGACCAGGAGTTGATACTAATGTCGACTTGTTGACACACTCAAAAGATTGTCGGCCCAGCCATTGATTTAATTGAGTTACGGTAAGCAAAATGTTCAAATCTTATCACTCGATAATATACTCATTTTTTATTTTCAGCTCAGGACGTGGCAACATGTTTTTGGAATCGATTTTACCTATGGCCAAGAATCTTCGAAAGAAGATTTCCGAACTCGCTCGCCGCATTGAAAGCGCAGCGGATCAACAAGAACAAAAGCTTGCTGGTCATAATCTCCAGCGTTCGGGACGAAGACGCCGAAAGTCTGACACTCTCAAGAGGATCATCCAGGACATGAAGGACCTGATCGAGGAACTAGACGACAGCGTGCCATTGCTACAGTTGGCACTCACTGCTTCAGGTGAGAATATAAACACTTCGCTATCCACCCAAATTTCTCCGTCAAGACTTTTGCAAGCAAGTGCCTTGTTAATGATGGGGGATACTGAGTACAGTAGAAGATTAATGCCATCCGTGATTGGTCCTACTTTCTATCTATCCGTCTACATGCTGTTCATGGGGCATTCTGACCCTTATTCGTTCCCAAAGCCTGAATCCGTACTGCCACAACAACAATATGGTTCAAATGATTTCGATAACGTCATACGGCCTCAATGGCAGGAAGTAATGCATAAGGCTAGAGTGAGAATTGTTCGTGTGCCATTGGGCTGTCGATTTGAACCAGAACTAGGTTACATCGGAGGTAATTTTAGTACCGAGCCTAGTGCACAAGGCGACTATGCTTATCGTTTGGAGATAATTGAAGATCTTGACGACGGTAGGCTTCATGAAGACACCACAGGCTGTCGATATGATACTATTCCCCACGCCGGGCTCAGGGAGTCAGCTCCTCTATATCAAGTGTCAAAAGTGTTCTACACAGATACCGGCCGTTTACTGAACATAGGATCGGACGAAGGCAGCGGAAATAACCCTGCCTTGTTGTTGAAGCGTGATATCTTTGCCCAGCCAACAGAATCATGGCTTTCAAGCTACGAAATGATTTCTCATGACCGTGACAGTAGGTCACCAAGTACAAATGATGGCGATGATGAGGGACCCGCTTCAACTTGGAGTGATATGGAACAGCCAAAAATCACAGGCGACAATACACAACTTCCCTTGCACTTAGATCCCGAATGGATCGCGTTCGAGGTATTTGAGACGACCAATAACGAGGTTGAAACCGAAACGGAGACATCCGATACCAACTCAGTCTCTGATTGTGGCTCAAAGACCGTAAGTAATGAGTCTGAAGATGAATATCAAGATTGTCCTGATTAGAGACCAGGAGAATCTAGATCAAGTCCAGGAGAAATCAACGATCTTGAAGTTGGCTTAAAGAGTCTAAGCATTGAAGAAGACCACATCATCAAATCAAAACTCTTAGACTCACCGGTCTTACCAACAATTTGCGCTGGGTCTTCACTGATAAACATCAAGACGTCACTATCTTTGATGGAGATGCTCATACGATTAACTAGTCTGCAAGAGTCCCAACAAACCTGTCATCTCGGAATTCCTGATCATATATTGACTTTCTTTCTTGAACAATCCTCTTCAACGGGACTTACAGGTGAAGAGCGTCAAAAAGTCAAAGTTGAGGCCAAGAGACATGTGGGGTTTGACCCTTACACTGATGGAACTTCCAAGGCATCACTTTGAAATCAGAGTCGATCACGCATCATCATGACTGAAGTGAAAAGTTGGTATGTGTTTAGCAAATTCATTATGGGGGCTATGTCCACTTTACTCAGGCAGCTTTCCAAGCATCAGACCATGGAAGATCAATTAATTGACGCCGGAAAGTGGGGGTCTAGAGGAGGGACATACCGGAGATGGACGGAGCTGGGGTTGTGTGTGTAGGCAGCGATATTAATAAACAGATGAAATTCTACTAGGATAATATGGAAGTTATGGATGCCTCAACTGCAATAGCTGCAATAGTGTTGAATGTCCTAAAGTAAGATTGCTTTCTGCGTGGCCGACAAAGCCAAATAATATATATGTAAGTGTATCTACTCGAAGTCGCTGAATTACATGTTGTCGTGACAGCGTCTGTGGATTGTACTTGAGCTTGTCGTTCCTTCCCGATCGGGTTCCAGTTGGATTGCGAGGCTGTACACGTTGTTTAGTGGCACAGTTCCAGCAGCATTTTTGGTTGCCTAGATGACTTTTGTATATAGTTAAAACCAAAGACAGTCGCATTGCTGGCTGCTTGTCATGATATCAATGAAAGATTAGCAATTGCAGTCATTTATTTGAACTTTTGAATCAACCTTTAAGAATCCTATTCTGCCATTTACCACCACAATCCATTGTCCGATTTCTACCTCTTACGTCACGTTTATGGGAGGAAGCTCGCGTCTTCCCTGTTCAGTCCCCCCAGTCTCAGTTTACAGAAAGGCCCCGCATTGGCGCAAAGGTGCGACTTCTCACATTCGCCTTTCAAAGTTTGCCATTGAAACCAACTGACACTTGCAATCGATAACATAGTCTTGAACAATCTGCCCTCTCTACGAAAACAATACACCTGATATCCGATTACCTGACATATACTTTCTGACTGCTTATTGAGAATCACCGCTGCAATGTTCCGCACCGCGGCATCCAATCCCTACGATGAGGCCGTCGGTAAGTTTGCGCACCTTAGGGTTGAGGCTTGATATGGCTCTCATCAACCATTATCCATCGTACAAAGACGTTCACCATAGTCTAGACATCATTGACTAATGCGCCATGTGTACACAGCCAAGGCGACTGATGAAAACCTCACATCGGAAGACTGGAGTGCCATCATGGATCTTTGCGATCGGGTTAACAGTGACGACAAAGGACCTAAGGACGTGATCCAAGCAATTATCAAGCGCTTGACACATCGCAACGCCAATGTTCAATTATACACTCTGGAGGTAAGAATGGTACATGTTATATTGATACCAATATCTGCTAATACTTGTTTTTCCGTTAGGTGGCCAACGCCCTTAGCCAGAATTGCGGAAAGCCCATGCATATCGAAATGGCTAGCCGTGCTTTCACTGATGCCCTCGTGAAACTTGCCAATGATCGCAATACCCATTCACAAGTAAAGCCCAAGATTCTTGAACGTATGAAGGGTTGGACCGACATGTTTACCGACGACACAAACCTTGGCATCATGAAGCAGGCCACTTACGAACTCAAGATGGCCCACCCCAACTTGGAGCCCCCGTCCGCTCCCCAGAAGAACCATCTTACCGAATTGGATCGCCAACGTGAAGAAGAGGATCTTCAAAAGGCACTTGAACTGTCATTACAGGATGAGGAGCAGAGAAAGAAAGCTTTTGCCGGCCCGTCATCCTCCAATAGCTCTGGCACTGCCGGCTCCGCTGCTGGCCCTTCTAGATCCAATGCAAACTCCACCCTTGCTTCAGGGCAGGATCCTGAATCACACGCGCCGGTTGGATCATTTCATGGTACTACTGCGGCAACAGTATCACGGGTTCGTGCCATCTATGATTTTGTTCCCTCAGAGGAAGGGGAGTTGGAGTTTAAGAAAGGGGACATCATTGCGGTGTTGGAATCAGTATACAAAGACTGGTGGAGAGGCTCCCTTCGTGGCCAGACTGGTATCTTCCCTCTCAACTATGTTGAGAAATTGACAGATCCTACTCCCGAGGAGATAGAAAGAGAGGCTCAGATGGAGGCCGAGGTGTTTGCTGAAATCCGGAATGTTGAAAAACTCCTGACGTTATTGAGCACGTTGCCAAACACAGAGGAGAACGAGGAAGTAACTGTAAGTACTGCCGCAGTCAATAGTGTCCTCAGTGAGATCACTAACCTCTATATCAGAGATTATATCAGCGTACCACTGCCATCCGGCCAAAACTGATCAAATTGATTGAGAAGTATTCCCAAAAGAAAGGTAAGTTTTATGATTCCTGTTCACAATTCACCATCTAACCACGGTCTGTAGATGACTTCACTCAATTGAACGAAAAATTCATCAAGGCGCGCCGAGATTACGAAGCTTTACTTGATGCCTCTATGGCACAACCCCCACCAGCTAACTACTATAGTCGTCCACCTCCGCAACAGTACGGAGCCCCGGTTAGTGGTCCTGCGGGTTATGGATCCGCACCAACTCAGACTCAGGGCATGGACCCCCGTTACTACAACCATCAAGGTATGTAGAAACTTGATATCACCAGTTACTGAATTTAAACAAATGTTGATGCACCATGCTAATATGATTATTGCTGTGTATGTAGATAACCAGGCTGTTCCTCAACAATATCCGGGCACTAACTCCAGCCCTGCTCCCAATAACCATTACCACCGGCCATCAAATTCGACTCCGGCGCCTTTTTTTATGGCTGGCGTTGAAGTTCCTGCGGCTCCTCCGCAGGCTCCCGCTCCCCAAAACTATCCCATCAGAACTGCCGGTGCCTCTTCTACGCCTCCCGTTGCAGGTCATCCAGCTCCCATCAATACTTCCGGAACCCCAGCTCAGAACTTCCAGGCCTACGCACAACCTACCAACAACACTCGGCCTCAAAGCACCTACGGTGCGCAAGAGCTAGCCACATCAGTCTACGACTCGCCTATTAACCCACCGCCTGGTAACCCATATGCTAATGTTGCTGGTCCTAGCGCCAGTGTGTCGCCGCCACCGGGGGCCCCATCAGCTGTAGCGGGAGCTCCCCCGGTACCTTTTACTCAGCCACAGCCTCCTGCGGGCCAGTTTAAGCCATTTCAGCCGACAAATGCCACAGTGGCTACAGGAGGGGCTCCTGCTCCGGCACAAGGTAGACCGTACAGACCGTACGCTCCGCCGGGGATGGAAACTGGTAATGATGCGGCGGATTACTATCGGAGTGGATACTAGAGGAGGGGGGGGGAGAAGATATCACGATTGGGGTTGATCTAATAGCAATCTTGGTGAAACAAATAGTAAATTGATGGGACTTGTAAGAATGAAATGACGATCAAATTGTTATGTAAAAAAATGCAAAAATGACAATAAATGAACCTGTGGTCTCTCTATGTGCAAACTAACCATAAACTGAACCAATAATCATGGTCTTCGTAATGCTGTCTCCCATCCTCACCGCCGCCCATACAGCAAACTCTCGTCTGCCTGCGCATACGACTGCTGCGAACTCCGCATCCTCTCTCTATTCCCCCGCAAGACACTCCCCCTCTGCGGCAGATACTCCGTCTTCGCCTCCTCCAACCCCTTGATCCCCTTGCCATCTCCATCTCTCTTGAACAACTCCATCATTTCCTTCATTCCCAATTTGAACGCTCCCTTCTTCATACCGCCCTCAATCGCTTGCTCCGCCAGCATCCGCTTCTTTTCCTGCAGTTGCAGGATCCGCTCCTCGACGGTACCCTCGATGGTCAATTTGTAGACGATGACATCAACTGTTTGCGTGAGGCGATGCACGCGGTCAATGGCCTGTTCTTCGATGAAGGGGTTCCAAAAAGGCTCGAGGATGACAACACGGGTGGCGGCCGTGAGGTTGAGGCCGAGAGATCCACATTTGAGACTGCAGAGGAGGACACGAGTGCGCGGGTCACCACGGAGCGACTTGAGGCTGGCCTCGCGTTCGTCGTTTCGCATGTCGCCGTCGTAGCGGACGTGGCGGATGCCTTCTTGGTTTAAGAAGGGCTCAACCATGGAGAGCATGGAGGTAAACTGGGAGAAGACGATGAATTTATGCTCCTTGACTTCGGCGCGGAGGATGCGCAGGAGTTCGCGGATCTTGGAGGAGGCAAAGATTTGTGTGCTGGATTGGTGCTGCTTGCGGTGGAGAGAAGGGAACTTGCTGGAGCCAATATCGGAGCTGAAGTTGTAGAAATCGGATGCATTGATAGCGGCATGCCGAGACTCCTCGTCAGACTCGTCAGAGGACTCGCTGCTGGAATATAGACTCTTGGTGTCATAATTAACCCATCTGCTCTTGAGCTGGGGTACGGCCTTCTTGGGCATGATGTCTTCATCACTGTCATCAGAGTCAATTACCCGACGATTGCCCCGTCTGAACTTTCGGCTACCCATGTGCATAGATGAGCCCTCATCACCAGAGACAATGAAACTCGATATACGAGAGTCTTCTTCCTCTTCTGATGAGTGTTCTGAGTCCTCGGTGCCAATGGAGTCACCGCCGCCTTCAGCATCTTCGTCAGTAGTGCCACCGGCTTTGCCCAAATGGAGCTGGCCGCGCTCACCTTCAGAAATAAGCCAAGAGCCCTCTTCCTCTTCCTTGTCACTATCAAGGATTTGTCTGGTGCTCCGGCTCTTTCTGTTACGAGAGTGATTCACGATATCTTCGTCGTCGTCGTCGTCGTCGTCGTCGTCGTCGTCGTCGCTATCAACTACTCTCCTTGACTTCTGCTTAGCGTGATTTTGTTTTGAGCGAATCTTGTTCTTGTTCTTCTTCTTTTTTCTCTCTTTCTTTTTCTTCTCGGACTTTCCAGACTTTGATAGCTTGGGTTTCGCTGATTGTTCGCCATTCTGCTCAGCATCGAACCAAGCCAAATCCTCATAACACTCCTTGCAAGTATCGCCACCATCCTTGATCTCCTCCTTCCCGAGATCCCGTCCACAGATGGAACACACCTTGGCCTGAATATCTACACCAGCAAAGAGATCTGCCAGAGCATCAACATCAGCATTGGAGTTACCGGACTTGGCCAGCGAGTCTCCAACAGCCTCGTGATCCTTCTCCAACTTACCCTCAATAAGTTTCGGATGATTACACGCTTGGCGCAAACGGAGAAGCAGGACCAATGCGTTGGCATAGTTTATCTTCCCCTTTATCATGCGCTCCATGCTCTGGTCAGCACGCTCTTCCAAACGCTGGTAGAAGCGCTTCTCGGCGGGCGCGAACTTGGCGTTTATGAGCTCAATCTTGCGCTGAGTAACCCTGAAGCCAGTTGATGAAGTCGGTGAATCTAATTTTCCTTCGGCAATATTTTTTTGACGGGCAGCTTCCAGAGCCTTCTTCCCACCAGGCTGAAGAGCACCCTCCTCCTTTAGGACCTCTTTGGTACGACGCTTCATAAAGCAGCGGAGAAGACTGTGAAGACGATGAATGGCAATATGCCCCTTGCCGTTCTTCATGGGCTTATCGATATGGTCGCGCCACTCCCGGAGGTCATCGTAGGGTCTGATCTTGAGGAAGCAGATCAATGACTGCAGTTCATCAAGATTGTTCTGCATCGGGGTACCAGTCAAACACCACCGGAACTCGGAGCGTAAAGCGCAGCAAGCCTTGGTCGCCTTAGCATTGCGGTTCTTGATAGTGTGGGCCTCATCCAGAACTACTCGCCACCAGTGAACACCAAAGCAACCGGCAAAATGGCCCTCACTCGATGCGCCATATTCAGAGACAAGAATCTGATAAGTGGTGATGACGACATCGTACCAAGCAAGATCGCCAGGGCTCTTCGTCCGGTTTGGGCCGTGGTGAACATAGACCTTGAGGCGACTATTAGCGCCAACCTTGTCGTTGATCTCAGCTTCCCACTGTCGAATCAGGGCAAGAGGCGCCACGACCAGAGTGGGCTTCTTGATATCAGTGTAGTGCTTTTTATACTGTGGGGAGTCCGGCAAGGGCTTCTGGTGACTGATGATAAGCGATAGCGTCTGCAGAGTCTTTCCTAAACCCATATCATCGGCGAGAATACCACCCTTGGGAACCTTTCCTTTCTTGACCGGGCCGAGTTCGCGACCCTTCATCCATCGGACACCTTCAACTTGGTGTGGCAAGAGCTGTATACGCAGACCGCGCAGCTTACCGTCCTCTTGGATAGCATACGAATTTTCTGGCTGCGCGGGTTCAACAGTGGACTTATTCGCCGAAACTCCGGGGCCTTCTTCTTCCTCTTCATCCTCATCCATACCACCCTCCAAAAGATCCTTCAAATCTAAAGCTGCCTTCGCCGGATCCGTATAAAACTCCTCCTGAGCCGCCAAGCTCATACCGCCCGTTGACCTCCTTGCCGGCTCCATAGGCTTCGTCTTCATTGTTCCAAAAGTCTGCATGGAGCTAAACAGCTCGACCGGATCCGCTTGATCCCTCCCCGATCCCACAGTGCCCGACGGCGGGGCAATGCGATGTTTCCCTGCCCCGGTATCAAGATGGTGCTCCGGTCTCTGCTTGCGATGGTTGAACATGGCCATCTGCTTTCGCGACGACATCAACCCCGCATGTGCCCCCTTCCCCGCCACTGGGCGTCCCTTTCCACCGCCAAACTGGGAGAGAAGCGACCGGTCATGGCCCGAGGACACCCGTGAGTGGCTGGCAAAACTAGCAGTTGATTGATCGTGTGCGTCGTCATCATCGGAGATGGTGATGGTATTGTTTGCATTCTGGGTGGTCGTCGCAAAGGTGCTCGAGCGGTTGAACCAGGAGGAGCCGAGAGCGGCAGTTCTACTGATAAGCTCGTCGATGTCGTCTAGGTCGTCGAGGATGGCGGCATGGGCGGGTCGGGCAGAGGCCGCGGGGTTGGGGGCACCGTGTTGGCGCACCATGGTGGATGATATTGTTTGTCGAGATTTGCCGAGGATGTGAAGTCTACGATGTCATGAAAAAAAAAAATGGCGTATCTTGAGATTCTGCAGAATGATGAGGAACTAGAGTTAGTCCAAGGGCAACAATAACATGGAAAATCTAACGACTAAGTGGGACAAAAATATTATTGTTTTGTTTGTTTGGAGGGGTACCATCGTCAAGTTTGGCCAGGGTAAAAACGCCAGCAGCAGGGGGAATCCACGATGTCGACAGGGATTCATAGCGACATACCAAGAGCTTCAAACTACAAGTAAATAAAAGCAATGATCGGAAGACAATAAATCAAATGATCAGAGGTGAAGTTTAGTAGAGTCTGAAATGATAAGTATATGTAGAAGTCAAGATAGATACTCTAGCAATAGAAACAATATAGAGAAAGGTTAAGATTATATCAAGCATCAGAAGTGTTATTTACATGTGATGGAAGGTTCCTGTTCATGTTGTTTATATAGACTGACTCCCAAAAGACACTATCTTAAACTATATTTAATATATCCTTCATCATTTGATATTATATACATAGCCTCTCTACCTAATAAATAAACAATTCATCTCAAATCAATCACCCAATCATCCCCATTCACACCCCACCTCCATCACAAAGCCTACCAAGTTTAAAATCATAATGCATGAAATCGCATAAATTAGGCAAAAGTTACTATAGCAACTATTGAAAGCATCACAGGTTGCTCAACTACTTGGGGGGTAACCACTGAGTTAAACAAGTACCATGAATTTTGTGTGAATCCGGGGTTTTAACTCTATTCCAGTAGCTATAGTAGACTTCACGGAAGGATACCCCAGTCACAATGTTCCTTTTCAGTGGACACTGAGCTGAAGTCACTTCACCGAGTTACTGATTATTCTCAGTGTAACAGCATCCCGACTTGATATCCACATCATTACCAACAAGTCTTGATAACATATCCATATGTACATGAACACTATAATACCACGTGAAAATCAACATGTCTGTAAAAAAAAACATTCAGCAACAGCTGAATTCCATTCAAGCTATGAACAATAATCATAAGAACAAAGAAAAAAACAAGGAAAAGACAAAAAAAAAAGCAGAGCAAGATTCAACAACCAAAATGAAACAAAGTAACCCTAAAGAAATTTCCCGTTGCAAGTATGTTCTGTCATAACCAATCAGACAAAAACAAAACAACGCCCAAAAAAAAAACTGTAGATATGTGTACGGCATCAAAGAGGAACCAACGCAAAGAGCAGGAAACAAAAAAAAAGTAACAAGATGTAAAGATTGATGTACAATCCAATGTTGGAATGGTAGAGTACAACGATGAGAAACGGGCCAGATGATGACGTTTAGTCTATTCGAAAACGCAGCGTATGTCTGCACAAATACCATGACAGGTCGACAGAAACAAAAAGAACGGCCGTAAAAAAATAAAAAATAAAAAATAAAAAGAGGGATATGACAAAATCAGAATATCCATGTACCCATTCTAATATCTTGAGTCTATATTGACTCCCAAGATACCCTCAAGGGTTTTGTAAGTGTTGGTAGATGAAAGGGGTCAATATGGTGGAAAAGAAAGAACTTCAAAACATTAGGTTGACAACCTCATGAATCTAATCAACCTTGGGGATACTCAAAGGACGGGCTCCGTCTTCTAAACTCATGCGACCAATGGGACTCTCAGAAAGATCCAGCTGAAAGACCTCGTTCTCCTTGTCACGACTAGAGCGACGAGCCGGAGCTCCAGAATAACTCCCACGTTTAGATAAGGATCCCAAGTCGGTATTTGCAGCATTGCGGTTGGCACTAAGCCCAGCCATACCAGTGTATCTCTTGCGTCCAAACGGCGAGGCAGTTGACCCCCTAGGAGGAACAGAGCCAGCTTGTGCGCGGATCTTTTGAATATCAGCAGCAGGACCGAGCGATGTAGGGAACGTTTCACCGTCCTCGTTAACGGGGACACCACCACCTGAACTCATGCTGTCATGGCTGAAAGGCAAATCATATTCTTCTTCATCTTCAGTGGCTCTCAAAGAGCCACTAATGGCGGCAGGATTGCAAGGGTAAGAGCCTGGACGGGGAGAACTAGGAATATCAATAGCACTAGGACGGACTTGAGACACGATTCTATCGCGGTTCAATGGTGTCGAGGTGCGAAATATGGATCCAAGTTTTTGAGTGCGCACCTGAGGAACAACCGAGCTTGGTTCATCTACCAAAGAATTGTTACTTAGACGAGAAGGCACGTTGGGGGCGTGAGGAGACTGAGGCTTTCCAGGTGATGATGCCATCAATGCTCCAGGTGATGGACCAGAGGCTCGTCTCATGGATGACTTAGACATCATGACAGATGCCGACATGGACTCACTCAACGCAGCATTAGATTCTCTCATTCCCATGTACTTAGAGAGTTGAACCATCGTGTGCGAGGTATTACCATCAACTTTTGCGCCAGCCTCAAAGCTCTTCAAGTTCTTCTTGCTGTCCAACATTTTCAAGAAATCTCCAAGGTCGAGTCCAGAGCTTCCCGGAGCTTCAGCCTCATCCTGATAGGAGTTGCGCGAAGAGGCAGCAAATATGCCGGATCCAGGGGCAACTACCATTTCTGAGCCGACACTCTGTTTACCCGAGCTTCCATCTTCATCTGGGTATCGGGGAGTTCCTGCAATCGAAAGTGTGCTACGTCGATGCGGGAAACTGCTAGAGTACTTGGCCATAGATGAAGGCTTCGGGGAGCTAGCTGCATGAGACTCAACACTGGAAGGGACTGATGGAGCACCTGGATTTCTCAATTGAGCAAGTCCTGAAAGCGCTGTTTGCGACTTGTTTCTAACGTGGGCCAAGTTTTGTTTGATTGTCCGGCGACTGACTGATGATGGAGACGGGGGTTCGACATCGGGAATGCGCGGTGACCCGGCTAGTGACCCCGCTTTAAAAGGCGAGAATGGTGTTGATATCGATGGGCTTCTGTGATGAGTTTCCCGGATGTTCAGTCGCGATGGACCGGGTCCTTTTCCGCCGTAAACAGGAAGTGAGTGAGGAACAGCATTTTCGGTAGCCGGGGTAGTTGAATGGGATCGCGAGTAAGAACTCGAGTCAGATCCTGGTGCCTTGACTTGCTTCAAGGCTGTAAGAGGACTGGTTGAAATGGCGTTTTCGCCATGGAAGGTATTCAGACTGCCGTAGGTTTGCATTGGAGGTGGTGATGTGATACGTCCCGGAGCCATCCCTGGGCTTGGAAGTAGTGAAGCCGATTCAGACTGATCGAGTGCTCTTCTAATAGCGATCGGTGTAGGAACCGAGGGCTTGAAAAATCGATCATCCATCCCAATGAGATGTGAGCTGGTAGCAACGGAATTATCCTCGATCCTAAAGTCACACTCGTTGCGAGTGATCCAATCCATCGAGATCGAACCGATTGGAATATCGATATCACCAATCCGTTTTTCGGTAACCACGCTGTCGCTGTGGCCGAGGATCGGCCACTGAAGTGGATCTTTGCGAGGGTCAATGGGACTGCCGCTTCCGGCTTTGACCCGGATCTTGGGTGTCAATAGATGGTTGCGGTCTTGAAACCGTTGGCAGTGTTCAAACACGTGACCAAAGTTGAGAAGCGTAAAAAGAACCCGGAAGAAAACTATGCAGCGCTTGTAGATGCCGGGCAGAGCTGGGCCGCATTCACCAGCGTGTATAGACTGCTTGCCTTGCTCCAGATCTAGTGCATCAAGTGTGATAGTCCACCTCTCCAGGATAACATCCGGTCTTGATTTTGAGGATACTTTGGCATCAGTTGCAGCTGCTTGTATAGCTTCCACTACGTTCCACCTTGCTCCAAGTTCATCAATAGCTACCAGGGTCTGCGTCTTAGAGAGACGGCTAGTGTCCAAGTATGTTTCGATCACCAGTGATGAGGGGAGATTGTCGATTCCGCAGCCTTTCCAGGCCCGGAGTTCTTCTCGAAAATCATCGAATTCTCTGGTTTGTAACTGGAACTGTATATTTCAGTACCGTTAGTTATAACGAGGTTCATATGCAGGAGGAATCATTAACGAGTGCCAGCAAACAGCTGAATACTTACCCAACGATTGTACCGAGGGCCATCTGCCTGCTGCACAAACTTCTGGATCTTGAGGCGAGAATGGATGATCAGTGCAGCAGCTTTTGTAAAGAAGTTCTGTGTAATTGTATCTGATTAGCGCTGTTCGCATATCAACATGTGTCGTAAGTGGTATATGGCACAAGGGTACGGATTTTTGGTGGAGCCGACTACATACTTGCATGATCATGTTCAACCTTTGCGCAGTCTCATCGCTTGTGTGTTCCCCGGTAGAAATCGAGTTTCCACGGGCCCGCTTCTCGCCATCGTCTGCGGATAGTGGGACAGCCGATCTGGGCCTACTCGGGGCCGTAGATTGCGCAAAGCCTGCGCCAGCACCGATGGTGGGCGAAGCCATCCGCTGTGGTATTCTGGGCTGTTGGTGCATAGTCGTGATTTCTCAGTGGCAGGTTGCGCTATAGCGCTGGCTTTGTGGTGTGTAGGACTGCTGTGTTCGGTATGCGACGAGGATACGAATAGGGTGGAGAGAGGGAAAGAGGAGGGGACGTTAGTCTATTGCACGCAATGGCTTTGGTCTAACGAGGCCATTCTGGGTTGTTTGGGTTGATTGAGGGTATTCAAGATAGATACAAGGCCCAGCTTCGAGCCCAGAATACTGATAATTATGAAGGACCAAATCTTTGGGCTGGTGATTTCAACAGGTGCACCACAGTCAGATAACAGGCACAGGCAGCTACAGTCTTGGTACAAAGGAGGAAAAGCTTATGCAGGTAAGACAAAGCAACAAATAAGGTAGGATGTTACTAGTGATATCTCGACCTCGCAAACTTAAGCTTAATAGAAAGCTATGTGTGTAGTTTGTATGTGCGTCTCGAGTCAGTGTCGACTGTCTGTGCAGAAGTTGTCGTCGAGGTCTAAAGGTGGATTGGGTTGTACGGGCTAGAGTGATCGCAGTAGTGGCAGTTTGCGCCGCTGTCGCAAAGCGGTTGTTAGTCGTGAGGTTTGCCAGTCGCAGGCGCTGAAGTGACAACAGTCGCAATGCTGATGGCGGCGACCGCAGTTGATAGGATGGAGGGGCCCTAGGCTTAAGCTTATTGACAAACTGAAGATTGTCCAAGGTTGTCAAATGTGCACATTAAAGCGCAGACACTACGGTAGAGGTAGGAAAAGAAAGAGGCAGATGTTTGTGAGATGTGCAAGATGCAAAAACAACAAGACAAGGCTTAGGTTCCAGAGGACAAGGAGATGCGAGAGAGATGCGAGAGAGATGCGAGAATCAGAAGCAAATGATAAGATAAACGGACAAGAGAAGATGGTAAATGACGACGTTGGAGCGAGGGTGTGGTTGCCTTTAGTGGGTGGCGACAGGGAAGGCGCGGATGCAAGGAGCTTCTAAAAGGCTAAAAAGGTCAAAAATGCCAAAAATGCAGGCAGGACAAGGCGTCAAAACAACTACAGAATAATCCCAGGAGATAAATACTGAGAACCAGAAGAAACAAGTAGAAGAGTCAGTTATCCGTATCTTTGGAAGTCAACATAATGAAATATTCAAAAGCAGAGCCCCGAGGCAATCAGCTGGATCCAAAGGCGGAGACAACAGCCATGGGCTATGATAATAAGATCGATGATCCCAAAGTCGGCTTGTGACTGTGACTCTGCTGTAACCTTTTTTTTTGCCTAGAATGACAGCTAACATGGTATTGTACTCAGCAAATGGCGGGGGATGGACATGGTCTTTGCGCCAAGTAACCATTCTTGTCCTAGATCAAACAACCTGAATGGTTCGCTGTGGCCCATAAGACGGGGAATAAGGAGTCACTCACTCGCCTCGCTCGAGGTTTAAGTGTATGGTCCGTGTGTGTGTCTTTGATGGCTGGAAACAAGTTTTACATGAATTAAGCAGAAACGGTTTGTAGTTTTTGTCTGTCTCTGCAAACACACTCTTGATCATCGAGTGTTCAATATATACATTTACGATACATAGTGCTGCAAGGACTCAGATAACGACTGCAGAAATCACTACATGCAGTGAATCCCGTCTGCTGCTTGACGTGTTCGATATAATCTTAGTGGCTCCAGCAAGCCTTAGACTCATGACATAGTCAGTGGTTGCAGAATGGGGGTGGTGAGTGGAAGTGTCCTATATAGATCATGCATATATACAGTGAATAGCATGCAGCCTCGAATCCCCAAGTGCAATATATCAAGTAATCGACTTAGATGGCAAGGCTGCTATTTACTCGAGCAAAGTCAAGGCGTATATCAATCAAGCTTAGAGCAATTTAGCTTCTGTATCTATAATTCTAGACGCTGGCGCCTATCGTGATAACCAATTATCAAGGATTTTTTGCGAGATCCCGATCCCAAAGCGGCATGTTGGCGGAAAGCCTCTATTTACATGGCATATGTTGACTGACAATATAAGGGTTATCTCCTTAGTTCGGTATCTCACGTGCAGCGTTACTCAGGTGATCTCTTGTCTTGATTCTTTATTCACAAACGAGGATTACACAAGTAAAAACGATTACATTTTTCTCCAAACCTCTAACGCTATTGTCAAAATTTATTAGTCGGTGAAGAATAGTCAATGTCATGTGTGGATTGCGAGATCGGCCACTTGTCATCAACCTCCATCATCTGGTCACAGTAACTTGAATACATATACAACATTCACTACCTCTTCTAATCTATCCAAGGCGGATTTGCCCCGATAACCCCTTCCTGATAATCTATGTATACAAGCCACGAACCCCGTGAACCACGGAATCTTCCTACACGGGGTTCATCATGCATATATACATGTATGTCGTGTGTCACTTAATCCCCGTCTTTCTAAAGCAAGTGACTGAACACCACATGTGCCCCAAGTGTACACTCCCAGTTGACCTCGCAGATATATGTATCTAACATATCTACATTGCACATTTCCCAATGGAAGCAAACTTGTAAATCACTACTTCGGAGTTCAGACTTACCGTTCCCATCCAACACCCTTCCCGCATATAGTAACGATAGCATCTCTGTCTCCTTAAATGGCATACACATGTAAAGTGCATCAGCAGGCCCCTAACCGATAAGGACATTAGGATCAAACTTGGATCTAAGCGATGCGGTGTGCTGCAGAATTCTGTCTCTCTCTCTCTCTCTCTCTCTCTCTCTTGCGGAAGCCTGGGTTGCCTTTCACTGTCACGATGTCCCTTCCTATTCGGTACTTTGACATCTCAGCGTAGCATCGATGACTTGATTAGATAAGTGATCCTGGCACTTTCCAGTCTTGTGATTCTGCGGATCAGCCGCTATATGCGGAACTAAGAGCTGATTCGCCCTGAACTTGCTTTTCGGGAGTCTCATGAATCTGTCACCAAATGGCCAAACACACCGCCTTTGCCCCCTTTTTTTTAGAGGAAGGTGCTGATATATGGACATTGTTGTGATTTCTGTCGAGATTGGAGCTGCCTATGTATAACACTAATTTGGGGAATCTGTAGTACACATAAAGAAAGTTTATACACCTGGCCTTGACTGACATTGCATAATTTTTTTTTCAGATACTTACATCATGTTCACGGAGACAAAGGGAAGTTGTCTGAAATATTTAGGCCTGGGCTAAAAGACAACTCCTACCACCTCAATGCTGTACATCTTGGCTACGCAGTCCGTAAGGACTATCCAGATATCAATACCTCCACATAAACATCGTGACACCCTCGTGGTCAAGTACCTTGACGGTCAGGAATAGAAATCCCTGCCGAGCCACCGTGTTACATGCTCCGTACAATTCTATCCAGGTAGTCTTGTCACATTTTCCCACGCACCCGAATACCAAGTAGACCTCTCTATGTGGTCAACCGAGCATATGACATCAGAGATACGGGCACATTTCAGTCTGGACACCATTAAGCAGCAAACATAATTAATCACCGACTAACTTTTGATTGCTTTTTGCCAACTGACCAACGCATGCATGATGTCCATTGTCCTTATATCACCCTCATTCATCAAGATGTATATATCACCGCCCTTGTCTTTGTTTCCATTCAATGATTCGAGCACGGCAAGAAGCATGAAGCATATTTACAATAGGGATAGACTCATTTAGATTCTGGGTAACTTAGTTACTTGAAGCAGAGGCTATTAAAGTCTAGTCCGTATACCTGCACTGTGTACTTCTACCCTATTTTGGTAAATCTTGACGGTGTAGAACAATATTTCAAATATTGTATGTTTGTGACAAAACCCTAGTGTGATGTTATAACCCTTATAAAGATGATCTGGCAAATGACGAAAATTAGGAGATCAAATGCATTTATATTAATACAAGTGCAACATGGTTACTTCATTACAATTTGAAATTTAATTTAAGTTTTCTTGTCATATCATAGTACATCATGTATAGTTACATTCTATTTAGATACTTGTGATGACATAGATATGTAATCAGAAACATCACGTGACCAGCATGAACCTCAAGCTTTGCCACCATCTTGCTTACAAGCTTAATGAATGTGAAAAACCAGGACTTACCTATTATCGGATTGATCAACACAACACGAATGCATTGTATGGATATGTAATTGTGTATTAATCATGAGAAAGTTCTCAATGTCTCTGTTTTTGGATCTTTTTGACTAATATGCAGACAGTATATAGGGTTCACGTGTAATGGTTATATCATCTTGCCATTGCCTCATGTAGAACTTTATATAAATCTCAAATCCACAGCCTCTGTCCTAGCCCTCTAGATTTCACGATGGCTTCTGGTCCACGTCGATCTACGCGACTGACCTCATCGAGGCCAGCACCACCTCAGCCATCTATGGTCGTGCCATCCATATATCATGAAATGCTTGCTGAAGCGGCCGCCCAGGAAAAAAGCCGCCCACAAAAGAAACCCGGAAAACGTCGGCGCATAGACAGTCCTCCGAATCCTACTCCAAACGAAGAGGGTTTGTCTTCTACTGCCGTGTTAAACACTGGACCAGCTCAACATCCTCCTACCCGGGTTAAACTTACTGTTCCGGGTTCCCCAAACTCAAAGCAAACGAATAACCTAAAACTAAAACAAAAGCGACCTCTACAAAATTCCCAGGAATCCGCTAGACGATATGGCCTGTCATTTCCTCCTCCGCCTTTGGTAAAGGGCATACTGGAAGACTTATCTGATGGTGATGACGATGAGAACCTTGACTTTGAGGATGTCAAGATTCCGGAGCTTGTAGTCCAGACCATAGTCGGGGACTCTGATGATGAAGACTCAGAATCTGGCTCTGACGGAGATGAAGACGAGAATGAGGAGGTTGATTTCCAAAACGTCGACTTCAACAATCTCACCAACGCTCTCACCGAAACTGCAAACAATAGACTTGAGCTAAACTTAACGGCTCAACAATCGACATTAGCACAATCTATAGCCAAGTCAAACCGGCCAAAATGGAAGCCTCTCAGTAAGGAAGAGAAGAAAATGCGACTTGATGTACATCGTCTGCATCTTCTTTGTCTGGTTTGGCATGCATCGATCCGCAACCATTGGTGTAGCAACCGGAAAGTGCAACATGCGATGAAGAAGCATCTCACTAGACAAGTTCGAGACTTTCTCTATCCAAAGAAGACTATGCTGCCGTTTGCACAATCGCAGTCATTAAAAAGAGGGTTGACCATGTCTATGTCATTGTGGTCTATCCAATATCACATCACTGAAAAGGGAATTAAGAGAGCACTATGGGCATCGTCACCAGAAGAGCTACAAGAGGTACATAAATCACAATCTCTTAATAACTAGACCTGTCCATACACTAACCATTGCTTAGTATGAACCACCGGACAACCTCGAGACGTGTCCAACCTTTTCCGACTTCCTGGTTTGTGCAAATGACTTTGCCGGATCACGAGATGTCGGCACACAGCTGTACTGTGCGTATCTACGAGCGGCCGGTGTGCGTGCTAGACTCGCGTGTTCACTCCAGGTTCTCGGGTTTGGTCCCGGTGGCCCGCCGATGGTTCCGCCGAAGCTTAAGTTGAACAAGATCCAAGAACGGAGACTCGAAAACGAGGGAAAGAAACGGCGAGCTATGGAACTGTATAAAGAACCCGAACCAGATGGGTCAGGTACAGCACTTGCCTATCGAAAACGAGCAATAAGTATAAGGCCTGGAGCTTCAGCCAAGCCACCTCTAATTCCTAAAGTATCAAAGAAGGAGATTATTGAGAATCCCCACCCTGTATACTGGGTCGAGGTTTGGGATCGAGCTGACGGTGTGTGGATTCCAGTGGATCCGTTGGTTACCAAGAGTGTCGGTCGCCCCAAATCTTTGGAACCTCCGCTGAATGACCGTGACAATATCATGTCATATGTCATCGCGTTTAACGAAGATGGCTCATTTCGGGATGTTACTTACCGGTATACCAAAATGTTCAAGGCCAAAACCCAGAAGCTTCGTATCGAGTATGGCCTCCCCGGTGATGGCGAAGCCTGGTGGAAGCGCATCGTAAAACTCTACACCAAACCCAGATTACGACCAAGCAAAGCTCAAATTAAGGAAGACGAAGACCTTAGGCAAATGCTTGCTGCCGAGCCTATGCCCAAGAATATCTCGGATTTCCGAGGCCATCCCGAATGTATCCTCGAACGTCACCTCCGACGCCATGAAGTCCTCAAGCCCGGAGCCCGCCCACGCGGCACCATCAAAGTCGGCAACCTCACAGTGCCAGAAAAGGTCTTCTGTCGAGAGGACGTCCGCATAGTCCACAGCAAACAAAAATGGTTCCGTCTCGGCCGCGAAGTCCGACCGTTTGAACAACCCGCCAAGTATCTGCAAACCCGAGTCCGCAAAAGTGACGACCGACATGCGGAACCGGAATTGGAAATTACGCCGGTATATACTGAAGAGCAAACTGATCTTTTCCGGCATCCACCAGTGATTGATAGCAGGGTCCCCCGCAATCAGTTTGGAAACTTGGAAATCTACACTCCAAGTATGATTCCCTTCGGCGGTACCTATATTGCCCATGCCAAAGCCGTCAAAGCAGCTTTCCTATTGGGCATAGACTACGCCCCGGCCATCGCCGGATTCGAATTCCGCGGGCGAAATGGCACCGCCGTCATGAAAGGAGCCGTCGTCGCCCAAGAACATAAGGAAGCCATGCTGGCCGTCTGCGAAGGTTTTGACAACATGACCATAGAGGCCCTCGAAGAGAAGAAGAGAAGACAGGTCCTTAAGGCTTGGAGACGCTTCATGCTAGCTCTACGTATCCATGCAGATGTGTGGAAGGACGTTGACGCGGAAAAGGAAGAACGGGAGATGGAAGAACGACGGCTTGATAGGCTGAATGCAGAGAGGTTGAGGTGGCAAAAAGGGAAGAGAGTTGCTGAACCTGATGTTGAGATTAATACATCAATGCCAACTTCTACAATCACCGATGAAACCCCGATATGTCAACTAGAAGCAGAAGAGTACTACGAATTCGAGTTCGATGAGGACGAATCTTCCGAGTTCGATGAGGGCGGAAGCTTTGTAGCGGAAGATTGCGATGAGATGGCTGGTGGATTCATAGTTGACTAGCGTTGTTACTAGTTCACGGAATGATGTAAATAATGTTTACCCCTACGATTGCCCGTTCATACTTCAGGTTCTTTCAGCAAATAGCACCATGTCACAGCTCATAAAATAAATTGATGAGGCATATTTTATTTGCGTCATGTAACAGTCCATCTTAATGAAGATTTGAATCTAAATATATAGACCTGTCTACCGGTCTATGCAACCATACATGAATTTGGTTAAAAGTTCCAATATCCCAGTTTGATACTTGATTAATCTACAACATAACTATGATACAAAGTATTACTCATGGCACACATCCAACCTCATCCATAATCCTATCTAAATTCAAGCATTACTACTGGGGATAGTGATTCCGAGTTCAGCCAACTTCGCCTTCCAGTCTGCAGCCTTGCGCCTGTATTCCTCATTGTAGCGGGCTTGACCAGATTCACCCAGAGCCTTCCATTCGGCACCAACCTTCTTAGCTGTTTCGGCAAGAGCCAGGCCCTCGACGACGGGCTTGTTTCTAGTTTCTATGAAAAATTTAATGAAGCCGGTAGTTGGGCGAGAGGGAACACGAGGGTCATGGAGCTGAGAGATATTACGAAGACCAGGGACTTGTTTGCGCGATAAAGAGCGACGAGCGGCATTAGCATTCCAGATAGTCACGGGGCTCCTACTCTTGATGAAAGATTCAAGAGTCCGGGTGTTGGCAGCATGGTTATCCGCAGCACGTTTCTTCAGAGCCTTTTTACAGTTGGTTAATATCAGCGTCCATTGGATTAACAGGGAGAGTTACAATAGTTATTTACCTCGAGCTGGTCAGTAGGAAGGGATTTGTACGCAGCGGCGATCTCTTTGATGCGGGTGGTGGCGGGGCCAGTGCTCTTGTTCTGCTTATACCACTCAGCAATGAATAAGTTGTAAGGCTGGCTGGGAAGAGGCTTCGGCTCATCTTTAACCAAGGCGACCTCTTTCAGCTCATTGATCTCATCCCTCTTCTTTTGCCGAGCGAGAATGTCCTTCTGGCGGTCGGTGAGGACCTTCTTGGAAACGGTCTTCTTCACAAGTGCTTTTTTCTTGACGGCCTTCTTGGGAGCAGCTTTCTTGGAGGGAACCTTCTTGGTAGCGGCCTTGGAAGCAGTAGTCTTCTTGGTAGTAGTGGTCTTCTTAGCAGCGGGCTTCTTGGTAACGGGTTTCTTGGTAGCAGGCTTCTTGGTAGTGGTCTTTGCAACAACGTTCAGAGTAGAAGTGGTGTGAATAAGAGCCGTAGGCGAAGCGGGAAGAGTCGCGACACGAATGGGAAGGGTGATAAGACGGGAACCCGCCATGGTAACACGACGAACAGCGGCTTTGAGCATGATGGCAAAACAAGTCAGAGTTGAAATATTATGTAGTTGTTTATCAAAATGATGATTGTGAAATCGGCACTGTTTTCTTGGGCGTTTGGCCTGCAGGACTCGCTGCAATTTAGTCAAGAAAGATTGAGTCAACAGATGCGCAAATTTAATCTGGGTACAAAACAAAAAAGGGATGGATTGCTTGGTATCAGGGAAATCTTCACGAGATACAATTCAAAGATTGTAAAGGAAAAGCTCAGTCTGAAGAGAGCTGGAGATGACATACAATTGAGTGGGGGCGTGCATGGAAAAAGTGGGCTGCTCTGATTATCAATAGAATGTATGGTTCCACCTAATAATTGCATTGAATTTAGGTACCACAGGCTTCTGAACCTTGTGCTTTTGTTGTTTTTACAGATGGTAAATACACGATTGTGAAAATGACATGGATCAGGGGAAACTATATAGGTAATGACTTGGGTTGGACTCAGGGTTCACGAAATATCTGAGGTTTAATATCCTGTTTCACACAAAACATACTCTAAAATATAACCCTAATTTTACACACACCTCACATGGGCATAGATCCTATCTAACTATTTTTTATTCTTTATACATAGTAGTTTCAAAAAAAGTTGACAACTATTTTAAAAGTTAGTCTGAACGACTCAACCCCAATATACGATGCTATGCGGCCATTGAGCCTTTATTTTTTGTCATGTAGCCCAATTGCATTCCATATCATATTTATTTTCAACTATAAACTATGTGCATATTTGACGATGGTGGAACAATCACTAAAATGGGACGATGACTGTCAGGATTATGGAGAACCGGAACGAAGAAAAATGAAGGTTTATAATTTCTTCATGTCGTTGCCGTTGTATCAATACAAATATACTTATATTATGGTTCATTGTGAATACATCATGATATCATGTTGTCAGACAGACCCTTAAAATAGTTAGCTTGAGGCATCTCATTCATCATGACATGAATCAGCTGGTAAGATACAAAGACACAACTGGTATCTATATTTTTATCTCTCTGTTGTAGGATCTTGTCATTCATCTTAATTATCTCAAGAAGCAACAACCCATACGGCAGCTTGTGATTGCAATCCCCCAAGTTTAATCCTGATGGCATTTTGGGTTAGTCTTTGTTTGCTAGTAGTCATCATAGCTTCGCTGTAGAAAACTGGCGTCTGTCATCAACTGTAGATGCCCCTGTCTTTTTAAACTAGCTAACCCCACTGTTCCCCGGTCGCACAACCAACAAAGCTTGGCTTAAATCAATGAAGGCAGCACTCGAACACGAAGCTATAGTAGCTTTGGCTAGTGCAGCTACATTGTAATGGCGCAGCAGCCTTATCCCACCAAAAAGTGTCACGACCGCATACCAATTATCACATCATCACAACCACCACCACTCAGACTGAAATTGCTCCAATCGCCATTCGCTGTGCACATAGATTTTTGTCCTCTTGATTCAGAAAAATCACTAGCATCACAATGGATCACCGTCCTCAAGCTTGGGGTAGAGTAAGCATATCTCAACCCCCCACCTCAATGACACTTTGATATTCAATTCTAACAATATGTTCAAACAATAGCCCAGAGATGATGTATACGGTGCCTACGACTCTTCCTACTTGCATTCCGACCCCAAACAAGCCACCCAGAGCCCCATTGTAACCGGTACCTCTGTCGTTGCTATAAAATTCGATAAGGGTGTTGTGATCGCCGCTGACAACCTGGGTTCGTACTCTCACCCTATTTTTTTTAAGACTCAAGTTGAAATTAACAATATCCACAGCCTCTTACGGCTCCCTTGCCCGCTTCCCCAATGTCAAGCGTCTCCGCAAATTCGCCAATACCTCCGTCGTTGGTTTCGGTGGTGACGTCTCCGATATGCAATTCCTCGACCGGCACCTTAACTCCCTCGAGATTGACGAAGCCTACTCCAGTTCCACGCCCATGTCCGCCGCCAACCTACACCGCTACTTCACCAAACTCATGTACGCCCGCCGCTCGCGCATTAACCCCCTCTGGAACCACTTGTTGGTCGCCGGTCTGGACGATGACGACGAGCCCTTCCTGGCCGCTGTCGATCTTCTCGGAACAGCCTACTCGTCCCCATCTCTTGCTACTGGCTTTGGTGCCCACCTGGCGCAGCCCATTATGCGCCGCTATGCTCCCACCGAGGAGAAGGCTCGTGAGTTGACACAAGAGCAGGCAGTTGACGTTGTCAAGCAGTGTATGAAGGTCCTCTTCTACCGTGATGCCCGCTCTTTGGATCAGTACTCGATCGCCGTAATCACTAAGGATGGCATTAAACTCAAGGAAGATGAGAAGCTGGAAGCGCAGAGTTGGGCCTTTGCGGACCGCATCAAAGGCTATGGTACGCAGACCGTGTAAAGTGGGCATGTGTATGACTTAGGAAACGAGAAGTGGAGGATGAACACACAATACAAGCGTCTGTCTTTTTGTTTTTTTTATTTTTCGCATCTGTTTTACGACCACGCAGATGTTATGATATCGCACCAGGGTATAGTCGAGGACTGAAGTCCTCAACTCAATATAATGGTCACAACATTCCTAGTCACAAATATTCCGCTCATGTTAAGTAATTAAGACTAATGTCTCCATTAATTTTCATAAAATAGAACTTTTATAATATTTGAGATAAAAATATTATTGAAGAGTTCATTATATTTTTTATCAACTATGCTCTATCAATCATGCAATATCAAGGCGAGGCTGCAATGCATGACTGGCTAGTAATAAACTAAGGCACATCGCTAGTATTACGTACGCCGGAGGAAACCATTAACACGTGATAAGAACAAGTACAACTCCCTTGTCTTGACACAACCCAAAAAGCAAACACCCAAAAACAATCGCGAGGTATGAGATATGGCAGGTAGATACGTGAAAAACAAGACAGGAAAGCGTGAACAGGGCCATTATAGACAGACATCAATATACAAGACGAATCAAAGCAATTTCATTTTGCTTAGACAGGCTTACTCGACAGTGACAGACTTGGCCAGATTACGGGGGAAGTCAACGTTCAAGCCCTCGAGAACAGCCAGCCAGTATGCAATAAGCTGGAGAGGGATGACGTTGAGGATACCCTGCAGTACGTCAACAGTCTGGGGGATCTCGATTTTCATGGCCTCGCCAGACTTAAATTCTTCGTCACCCTCGTTACAGATTACAATGGGCTTACCGCCACGGGCAGCAACCTGCTGGTAGGCGTTGAGGGACTTCTTGAAGAGATTATCACGAGTGAGAATCATAATTATTGGAAGGTTCTCATCGACCAGAGCCAGAACACCGTGCTTTAGCTCACCAGACATGACAGCCTCGCAGTGAAGATAGGAAATTTCCTTAATCTTGAGGGCACCCTCCAGAGCAGTGGAGTACTGGGAACCACGACCCAGGAGCAACAGGGACTTCTGGTTCTTGAAGACACGAGCGCAAAGCTCCTTAATAGCAGAGTCCTGCTCCAGGACAGACTTGATCTGATCGGAAATCTTGGAAAGACCAACCATGATCTCCTCGCGACGCTGAGCCTTGGAAGCACGATCCTCGGACAGAGACAGGGCAAACATGACCATAGCAATGAACTGGGAGGTGTAGGCTTTGGTGGAGGCGACACCAATCTCGGGACCAGCGTTGATGTGGACGCCGCAGTGAGTGAGAAGAGAGATGGATGAACCGACAACGTTGACAATACCAACGGTAAGAGCACCGCGTTCCAAGCAGTAGCGGAGAGCCATCAGGGAGTCGGCAGTCTCACCTGATTGAGAGACGAAAACGCAGGTATCGTCACGGAATACTGGGGCTTGACGATCAAGGAAATCAGAGGCAAGTTCGACAGAAACGGGGATCTCAGCAAGCTCTTCGAAGACACCACGGACAGCCATGCAAGAGTGGTAAGATGTACCACAAGCAATGAAGATGATGCGACGGCAGCGGCGAATGGTAGAAATGTAAGAGCGGAGGCCACCCAGAGTAACAGTCTTGTTGACAGTGTCGAGACGTCCACGCATAGTGTTAATGACGGATTCAGGCTGCTCAAAGATTTCCTTTTGCATGAAGTGGTCGAACTTGCCCTTCATGATCTCCTGGAGCTCGAGTTCAAGAGTCTGGATAGAACGGACATTGGAAGAGCCGTCGTTCTTCTTGAGGCGGTGAATGTTGAGGGAGCCCTCGTGAATGTGAGCAATGTCATCATCCTCAAGGTACATAACCTTCTTAGTGTGTTCGACAATGGCGGAGGGGTCAGAGGAGAGGAAGAACTCAGTGGGCATGGGCATACCGTCATCAGTCATGAAAGCACGAGACTGAGAGCGGTGGAGGAGAGACTTGTCGGGAGAAGCCAGGAGACCAGCGGGGGTCAGAAGAGAGCCAGTACTCTTCTTCATGGCAGCATTTTGGGAGGCAGTCTCGGCGGGGAGAGGGGTGTTCTCATCGGCGTACTCAACATCGACAAAGTCAACCTTCATGCGACGAGAAGTCTTGACGCCAATGACCAGAGGAGAGCCCTTACGGGCAGCAATAACCTCATGGGGATAGTGGACGGACTTGATCAGCAGACCATAGGCACCTTCAAGTTCCTGAATGACAGCCTTGGCCAGATCAGTGAAGCCGATAGTGGGGTGCTGGTCGTAGATGTACTTGGCAAGTTTGCCAATGCACTCGGTGTCAGTATCAGTCTCGAACTTGAATCCCTTACTGCTCAGCAGGGTCTTGAGCTCCTTGTAGTTGGTGATGATACCATTGTGAACGACGGAAAACTCCCAGGTAGCATCAGAACTATAGAAATAATATTATTAGCGGAATCCCGATAACCAGACAGATTGGTGGGAATTAAGACATACCGGTGGGGGTGGCAGTTGACACGGGAAGGGGGGCCGTGGGTAGCCCAACGGGTGTGGGCAATACCGGCATGAGAGTCAAAAACCTTGGTCAGATCGGGCTTCTCCTCCTCAATGAGCTGCTTGAGCTTGGCGACCTTGCCAACTTCCTTGTAGGCAAAGACCTCATTCTTCTTGTCACCATCGACGGCCAGACCAGCAGAGTCGTAACCACGGTACTCAAGACGGGACAGACCTTTTGTACAGAAACGATTGTTAGTCAAGTTACATAAGCCAATTGATAAAGCATTGGTCATTGAGTCTGAACATGTCCCAGCTAATTGGCATAGCACACTATGAACTCAGAGACTCGTTGTATTTCAAGGACATAATTACCGTTGACGAGAGTGTCAATGATGTACCCGCGGTCCTTCTCGACCAGATAGTTGACGTAACCGAAGATACCACTGCGTGAACTTGTTAAAAGCTGATTGAAACTATGGAAGAGGCACATAAAGTATTGCCAAGAAGCTTTGTGTTGTCGAGCAAGGCTACCAAATTGCCGGGGGCGATTCCAGATACAATGATGATGGTGGTAGTGATGGGGGACAAGACATACCACATTGCGAAGTATTTGAAGCGTTAGGTCGTAATAACGAATGACAAAAGACGAAAAATGTAAAGGAAAGAAAAAGATGATATCTAAATCAAGAACTCAATTGCAGATGGGAGAGAAAATAAATGGGAGGCCGTTTGTTCGTTCGCAGAAGACGAAGTTCAGTATTTTGAGTGATTGTAGAGTATGCGAGTCGCAGGGAAGGAGCCAGGAGAATGGGCCGCGAGGGAGTATCACAATAGGAAAGAAGCTCTAAGACGTATAAAATAGAAAAGGTGTTCGTAAAAGACAAGAAAAGAAAGAGATGGTCTATATGGTATTCATAAGAAGAAGAAGAGGTAGAGACATAAATATATATATATATATATGGAAGGGAATAGATGGGATAGTGAAAGTAGACTGAGTATGTCGAGGAGGACGGACAGGAAGCTTTTAAACTACGGATGGGCCCATGAAGATGATGGCATACCGAAATGGAGTGGACGTTTGGCAACTAGCGCAGGGCGAAGCAAGAACTTACTGTGGTAGGGTGACACTAGCTTGCCCCTCTCTTCCCATATGCTGCTAAATATTCTGGCGAGGGCCAGCCATGTCTTGGTGTCTGAGCTGGAGGGGGAGAGGGGGGCGGCGAAGAGACAACAAAATGACTTATTTTTATTTATCTTATTTTTTTTCGTTTGTTGGTTTGAAGCATGAAAGATGGACATTCTGGTGCATCAACAGCAAGTATCAAAAGTAGCAAATATTATAATCCTACTATCGATCGTGGTTTCATGGTTGCTGACTCGCATGTTTAGTGTCCCACTGTATCTCATACGGGTTCTTCAGTCTACTAGAGTGATTAGCTTCTTGAACCTCCACGGTTTTCTCAAGTCCTCACTCAAGAGAAATAAGCATTCATTGATCTGGTCTTGTCGGTCCGTTGATGCCATGAAGTTCAAGCTGGCCTAAAAGACAGCCATTTTAGCGACGCTGGTAACGGTGCTAAATGTATAGGACACAGGACTTGAGCACAATAAGCCTTTATTTACTTCTTTACAATCATAATCACTATTTACAAACTTGCGCCGCATGTCACAGACAATCAGATAGCGCAAGACCAAGAGAAAGGAGGGGGGGAGAAAGCGCTCGCTCTGTCGAGAGAAAAAGCATCCATAAAAAATATCAACAGGAAGTACAAGTCAACAAGTTTCCATTATGAAATCTTGCCGTTTGGGCCTTGTTTTGCTAACACGCCAGTTAGGAACATGTGCAAGCTCTAAATCAATGGATTTTCCAGGAGATAAATCAGCAATAAATATGCACGACTGACTAATTTGCAGCAATGGTGGTGCTGGACCCCTGTACTTGCCTACGCAATGTCAATCGCAGTACGAGCAAGAAGGAGCCGGAGGTGAAACGGGGTGGGACCCCGACTTGGTGCGCAAGCATAGGTGGCCATTGAGCCAAGAAGCATTCGCTCAGTTGACAACAGTAAAAACCTGATAATGAATTCCCATGACATCAAGCGTCTGTTTTAGAATAAACAAAGAAGTCCATCCGAATATCTTGTTACACGTTGGCGCTAGTTCTAGCCTAGCGGCTTTTTTGGAGCCCGTATATAAAGAATTTATACGCAGTAGGAGTCAGCCGCCACCAATGTCATCGTATTCTGTGCGTATCCAGCTTTCTGTTTTAAATATTCTACTGTCAGAATCTCAGGTGATATATATGTACGATATATGCACTGGCGAGACGCGGGGTCTGAATCACTGTCCGATGTTGGTCAGGTTCATATCCTCGTAACTTGTACGCAAACCCATGGCTGATCTGCTTTTGTCTACAAAGGTCCATAGGTAAATCACCTAGCGAACAGGTAAAATACGAGAGGTCTAGACAGTGGATTTACCTGCAATGTATCTAAAATGCGGATCCATATGGATATGGGTTGTATATACATAAAGTCGGGGAACCGTAGGCTGACTATGATGTCAACTAGTTGACGGAAGTTTAAGGATAACCTATTCACTAATCATGTCACTTTCGTCCGTGTACCTGTCACGAAGTCAGAATCAATGCTAAGCCCTAGTTGGCTTATACCCACCAAGAGCCGCAAATGGCAAACTCGCATACAATGGCAACATGTTTGTCGTCTACCTTTCGATGATATATAAGCTTTGATACACCAAACTAATAATATATCCGATATCACACTCACCACACTCAAAATCACTGTTCACTACCAACCGGGCGCATGAAGATAATGTGTCACACGTCTAAGTAGTAAACTGGATCGTAAAGTCTCTCGCCCAAGGCATACTGACATCCTCAACACCAATTCTCCATAATATGTATGCATTTATTCAATATTTGTAGGGCATTCCCTACTAGTCACGCAATAGCCTGGCCACGATCACATCTTCAGGGTATATCTATTTTCTATATAAGTCAAGAGGGGCAAGTTCATCCCCACCATAATGGGAACATCCTTTTTTGTGAGACACAAACCAGAATCCAGCCACCGCCAAGGCCATGATGGATATCGTATTGTAGCAAGCTTAGTATTCCTTTTCATGATATTATAATACTTGGGGATCTAGACCAGCAAATCTTTGAGACATCAATACCCAAAATTCACATAGACACATTTGTCTGACATTTTTCTGAAGCCACAAGCCGTACAGCTATTTGGTGTTGCCACATTCAAACTACTTGATGCCGGTGAATTTTGTGGTGCAACAACGCGCCGACATCACCGCTCTTTTGCAATCATGTCACAAAGCCACTCTTTCAACCCTGTTGTCATAGATGTGGCTTCCCCATTGCGACTATCATCAACGTTCTTTGGATAAACATTATGAACAAAAAAGCATATTAATGAAGTTGGAGAACGTAGATTTGTGACATTATATTTATATAGTTCAAACATCTTTTTCCACATCAATATCAAAAATCAATATTTATCTTTCGCAAATCATGTAAATCAGTCCGAATATAATAACCCTATGTTAGGGTTATCAACACCACGTACGAACTTCTCAAGGCTGGTGATGGAAGCTAGGGGAAAACTATATTATGAACTCTCCCATACATTGGTATGCAGAATCCTTTATAATGCGACAAGGCATATTAAAACCTTGGTACATCAGTAGCCTAAGAATCATTTATGAAGCTAGTCAAGATTTATTCAAGTTGGTTATCAATGTTAGGGTCAAGATAGTCTAGACATTCCTATATATTTACCTACAAGACTAATTGTAATCTGTACATATTGAGATATAACAACCAAACCTTGCAGGATAAGTGTTGCAACTGTGATCCCACTAATATCACATTCTTGGTTGTGATGATAATATCTACATTTCTCGCTTTTCAACTTTTGATAAGTATCCGATGTTTGATGTCGGAGGCTTGAAAGTTCGTATTAACCCCTCCTTGTTACCCGCCGCCGCAGAATTCGGCAACAAAGCCAAGGTTGTTGCCGGGTCTCCCTGCAACCTACCACCGGTGTGCTAATCCCTCGCGGCGCAGACTTCTCTTCGACGAGTAGTATCAGTCTGTTAACCAAAACCATTATCCCTTTTTTTCCCCCTGTTCCCCAAGCGTCATATTGTCAAACAAACATGCCACTTGCTTTTTTTATTGTCACCATAGGACCGACGAAGTCGCATCAACATGTAAATATTCGACATATCAATGTTGGTCACAGGTAGAATCAAGATCGCAATGTGGGCCTTGGACTTGCTTTTAGAAGGAACTGACTAAACACAGGAAGGGCGACTCCATCGAAGTCCCTTCCGTAGTAACGCGAGGGGCAACGACTAAGACGGAACCTGGAGACTAGGCTCGAAAAGGCAAAAAAAAAAAAAAAAATAGAATAAGCCATTTATCTAGTGGCTGTGTCCTTTTCTAACGACTTTCCCCGGTGCTCAGACGATGGGTCACAGTGTGATGCCTTTATTCTCCTTTAACAAGTTTCCCTATACTGAATATTCAATTATTTCACTAAGTTGCTAGAGAGAACGCAAAGGGCGAAGAAAAAAATTGGAAACTCTCCGGATCCAGCCATCTCCAAGGGGGAAAAGACCTGACCCCAAAATATTCAATCCTTTACTAAGAATAGCAACTACCTCTGGTAAACGAGGCCAAGCTAATTGGAGGGCTGTGTGCTGTTGACGAGGTATCGTGAACTCTGGTCCTGTTGGCTTTTCTGATATCCTTGATATCCGAGGCTGGGCACCCAGTTGGGTTGGACCAGAGCTCACTTTGATGCTTGTCGAAAGGGACCTTATGAGATCATTGATATTGTTCAACGCATTCCTTCCGTTGTGATGGCGAAGCCGATGATGACATCGTGGGGAATACAATGGAAGCTTTCCACTGCAAGGTCCCCGGTTCTCAGACCTCGCTCATGATATGTCATCTAGAAGGCGTAGCACAGCCGCATCTTAGACAGGCGCTTTCTTAATTCCGTAACCAACTGAGCTTCGATAAAGAGTTACAGTGCCAGAGTCTATCTCCTTTCCGCCACAATCCACCTCAATCTTTATCTCGATGGATTGTGTTTGTCAACACCCTGGAGTTGTCCCCTTGTAATGATCTCTTGTTGAATATCATTGCAACGAGGCTCAATCACATGGAGAATGGAAAGCAGCATGTCGATCACCAACCAAATGCCTCATTGATGCTTGCTATATATGCCCCTCACACTACAGCTGCAGCAGAATTTCAAGGCGCATAATTGATTTCCCATATCGGCGCCGCAGTCAAAAAGCTAAATGACTAAGACTTTGTAAATTCGTCGTTGGATGTCATTACCTGCAGGTAGTGCATACATGTGAGTTGCCTAGATCACGTTGAACCCCCCATGCTGTTGGACTATATGTAGAGTACTCATGGAATCTAGATGCAGAGACATCATATTAATGCCGCCGGCATGACTATACCTAGTCAGCAGTCAGTCAACTTGAAGTCCTCCCCAGTTAATATATGTTTGTTTGTTATTCATAGGGGCGAGGGTACGATTGTTATATCGTGATGTGATTCTGCACCTCAATAATCAGTCAGAATTCTCCAAACTGTATGCACCCACTTAACTCATGACCGTTCTACCAGTGCCAAATCCTACATAAGCATACGCGCGAACCAAGTCTAAATCATCATGGTCAATAATGAAAATAAAAGGATTAGTTACGGATGCACATCTCGACTCGAAAACAGTTGATTTGGGTATCTGCAAAAGTGAACCTGCGCTTGGATAACATTTATGATATGCAGCTAATCATGGCGCATTGAAACCCAAACATGCTATAATGCTCAAAATAACAAGGCTGTAGCTGTATGTGGCTACATCTCGAAACCCCCCTTCGCCAAGCCCATCGCTCACTTAGAGTTTCTGGTACTCCAGCTTACCCTCCAGCTTCTTAGCCTCTGCCACCTTGCGGACTGCGCGAGCAAAGTCATCTTGTTGGATAGCCTCGCGGTCTGCCTTTAGGGCGAAAAGACCACTATAGAAAAGTTAGCATAGAATTCACTTCCGTGGAAAAACAAAAGTACTCACGCTTCTGTGACTACATTTCTCAAATCAGCACCGTTCAACCCGTCACTCATCTTCACCACACTCTCAAAGTCAATCTCGCCGTCGATGACAACGCTGGCTGAGTGGATCTTGAGAATTTCCAAACGACCGACCTCATTTGGCAGAGCAATCTCAATCTTACGATCCAAACGACCAGCACGCAACAACGCAGGATCCAGAGTATCCGGTCTGTTGGTAGCCATGATGATCTTGGTCTTTCCGAGGTAATCGAAACCATCGAGTTGGTTGAGGAGCTCCATGAGTGTTCGCTGGATTTCTCTGTCTGCACTAGTACCCTCGGAGAAACGACGACCACCAATAGCATCGATTTCATCCATGAAGATGATGCAGGGCTCATGTTCTTTGGCATAACCGAACATCTCACGAATTAAGCGGGCCGATTCGCCAATATATTTGTCGACAATTGCAGAAGACACGACTATACGATCGGTTAGTTATTGCGATAGTATATCATGCATATCGTTGATGCTTACCTTTCAAGAAGTTGGTTTCTAAACTGCTAGCCACAGCTCTGGCCAACAAGGTCTTCCCGGTACCGGGAGGACCGTAAAGCAGAACACCCTTTGGTGGCTTGATACCGACTCTGAGGAAAAGTTCAGGGTTCTTGAGGGGTAACTCGATAACCTCACGAAGCTCACGAATTTGATCATTCAAACCGCCAATACCCGCAAAGCTAACTTGGCCGGGATCTTCAAGTGACATGTTGTAAACGAGAGGGTCAACTTCACGGGGAAGCATGCGCATGATGGTGAGAGTAGTCATGTCGAGGGCAACACGAGTACCCTGTTTGAGTTTGGTCTTGTCGACCTTGGACCTGCACCCAACAACATATCTGGGACCGGAGGATGCCTTGACGATAACTATATAAGCAATTAATGGCTAGGAACTCATATTGTACCGTGAACTTTACAGGGCTGGTGTAACATACATCTTTCATCGTCTAATTGCTTCAGGACTTCACCAATAATCTGTCCGACGCTCTGCAAGGCTTTGATACTATCTTCCGTGCGGTCGAATTCTTTGGTAAGCTCCTTGATTTCCCAGCGCAAGTTCTTGAGCTTGGCTTCCCACTCGCGCGACTCTAGAAGTTTCTTGCGATAGTTCTGGAGGGCGGCTTGCCGTTCTGCATCGGTCATATTGTGTGGGTTACGTAGGCGTATAGAGGGGTTGTCGGGTGGATAGGCGGGTCACGTTAGCCGATAAATTGGTATTTCGGCGGCTTATATGGACAATTGACTGGGAAAAGTAGATAATTAAGATGCTCTGTGATATAGTGAGCTTCAGTCACATTCAGTGATTTTGGTTATGGTGTGCAAGGTTGGAGATAGCTGTAATGGCAATGAAGCAGCTCAGTTGTGACGAAGCTCACCTACATGGTCCAGAGCTTACCTCAACTCACTGCAGCCTTGACATTAGTTGGGGCCCAGCTGTTTAACCCTAACTTTGGACGATTTGGTTTAACCGATAAATGGCCGGTATTTGATGAACATCTGCCAGGTTTACAATTGTCGTTATTACCCGTTATTATTTTTGAAATCCCCAAATTTGACAATGTCACTATGGCTTGAATAAAATCAGAAAACAATTCTGTCATTAATCTAGAAAAAGAAAAGTTCCAATCATTGTACCGACATGCTGGTTGTCAAGTCATCTTGAGCCAACGTTTTTTGTTATCCCTGTGTATATTGGTAACACAATCTCATCAAGAAAACATTGAGTTGACAGCCTGCAAATTCCAGTAATGATATAGGAACAAAGCATGATGATATCATCTTTATATACAAATTCTCAAGCCCTTATACTATAGGCTTTAAGAAGAAAAATCAGAAAACTTATTTGTAAGATACTGAACGTATGGCAACTCACAATACAAAACAGATATAAGGGTATGTACCCTAAATATACAGGTTGATTTTCTCTAATAGTAAGTATTTAGGATCTTACAGCATACCTAAGTGCAAATCTGAATTATCATAAAATTATAAGAAATCTGCTTTTATCTGCCACATTTCTGGTATTCTCATTGCGATGACGTCCAACAATTACAGATATAAGCACCTTAATTCGTCAACATAGCACAACAAATTCACGAACTCGCCACACAAATTTTTTTTCGTAATGTCAAATTGCTGGATTCAAGTGTCAATGTACCGAGAAATCCGTGTATCATAACCACGTATGAATATTTTTTAGGATTTCGTATCGTATATTTTGATTGAAACGAGGCATTGCTAATATTGATATCTTTTTTTTCCTTGTGTAGGACTTGATGGTTAACAGCTTACCCGCTTTTTTCAATGGTCTTTGGGGTCATAACCACTATAATATTTTGAAAAAATTGCTCTTCAGAATACGCAGTTTAACAGTAATGATATTGATATTTTCCCATCTTGACACTGAACTATGTCACATAAATAAAAAGATTATGTTGCTTCTTCATGCCCTACATCTGGGACAAGAGACTGCCCCGTACTCTCCCACTCGTACTAACCGGCAGAGTCGCTTGTTCGCCATCCCGCGGCACGCTCACGATCTCCTTGACCGCCCCGACATCCTGCAAGTTTCTCGCCTGATTATACATGTGGAACGCCGTCTCGATCAATTCTCCCGTCTCAACCCTAGTCTTCCCTACCAACCCTGCCGACAGCAGAGCCTCAGTCTCCTCAATCCAATCTTGCGTCTTCCGAAACTCAACTTGTTCCCGGCACAGTCTTTCCGGGAGGCCCTGCCCCTTGACTAGGGCCAAGATGCCGGCGAGAATCGTGTTCGCAGCACCCAAGATGGTGATTAGCCGGGTATGGTAAGAGGCCGCGGGGCCCAGGGCGGTCAGAAGAGCGCCAATGATTATCTGCGCAACATGGCAGAGGTTGATGAGCAATTTCACGGTCGATAACTGGCGGGAACGACGTTTGCTTTGTGCAACTACCACCTGGTATATACCGGTGGATTTGCGACGGCACTGGTCTATCGAGCAGGCTTCGGTTGCCCGGAGGCCATGGTTGATACCGAGGGCTTTGCGATACATGGTGAGATTGTCTGCGACAGACTCTGGGTCTCCATTGTTTGTGATCGGCGGCAGTTGAGGCGGCGCTAGTTCAACAGGTTTATTTGGAGGGGTTTGTGCAGGTGACGGGCGATCAGAAGGGGCGGACGAGACACCTGGTGCAGCTCTCGGACTGGATGATCCCGAAGACACAGGGAGAAGCGGTGTGCGCTCAGTTTCAGGCTTGAGGTTATCGAATTGCATTGTGTATATATGTGGATAAAGGGGAACTGAAGAGATCAACCCGATCAAGTTGTAGAGGCCCTAAGTGGTTATTTATAAACCGCACTAAGAGACTGGCTTGAGCGACTCATTGCGACGGCAACCTACGGCGGAGCATCATGTTTCACTGCAATATTTTTGGGTTTACTGATAACAACTGGCGACTGGTGCATATGAGTTCACATGGCTGTTTCATCCTCGATCTGCTGGATGCTACTGTCCCATCCCATGACAGCAGGCTGATCCTGTTGTTAATGCGATTACCTTGTGACTTACACAAGTCCCGCCTGTGTAGCTTACCGGGAGCAATGATGATATTCGGCGGGGTCAGGCACTCATACAGAATTATACTGACAATGCTCGATCAGCACATGGAATCAGACAGCTTTTTATTTACTGTAACTTGTGCGCTTTTGTTCAGAGATACCTGTAATGTTACTACGCATTGATATATCGTCTATCATTATTTCGTCACTATTTGTTTCACACTGGAAGACGTTAAATTGCAGGACATATGTCACGTGTAAAAGACGATTATCGATAAGTTCCATTATCTTAATTGCGACAAATATGCTGCAATTTTCGAAGAGCCGGTACAATTGTACGTTCATTGTTATCTTTTAGACAAGGATACACGCTTGATCATCCAATCCAATCGAGAGGATAACAGGTAGTGAACAACGCTATTGTAAGAATACATATTGTTGTTTACAGCTTAAGCACATAACTAATCCTAAGACTGATGTATCGGGCTTGAATCCGAGGAATTTTGCCGATGATAGTGGAAACTAATATATATTGTAACGCATGAAGAAGTTTGACATGTTGGACTATTGGTGTACGTTAAACCTTGTGAAATCTTGTGAACACTATGGGCACACTGCATACAGTAGTAGCACTGATTAGGGTTAGTCATCGCTTATCTAAGCAATTGTCACTGACCTACAATAGCCTTGCGTTGCAAGTGTACTTTTTTTTTTGTTCTCAGCCTTGCTACTGTCACAGATCCTGGCTCATGATACTTTTCAAGATCTTATATTTTTGTTGAATTACACGCTCCAACCCACACTTTCCCAAAATACTTCGGCACATCAAAAATGGATTACCAAAACCGTGCCGGTTCCAAGTTCGGTGGCGGTGGTGTCGCCTCCTACAGTGCCACCAACGCCGACCGCCGCGAACGTCTCCGCAAGCTCGCCCTCGAAACCATCTCTCTCGAAAAGGACCCTTACTACTTTCGCAACCACCTTGGTTCCTTTGAATGCCGACTCTGCCTAACCGTCCACCAGAACGATGGCTCCTATCTTGCCCATACACAAGGAAAGAAACACCAGACCAACCTTGCCCGGCGAGCGGCCCGTGAACAAAAGGAAGGGCGTGCGGCCCGTGGCGCTGAGATCGATCCCGCCACTGGCTTGCCCGCTATCCTGTCGGGTAACCTCAAGAAGAACACTGTCAAGATTGGCCGGCCGGGTTACAAAGTAACCAAGATTCGCGATCCCACAACACGGCAACTAGGTCTGCTTTTCCAGCTTCAGTATCCCAATGCGTCGCCAGAGACGCAGCCCAAATGGCAGGTTATGAATGCCTTCACTCAGCAGGTAGAGGAGCCCGACAAGAATTTCCAGTATCTGTTGGTTGCGGCGGAGCCTTACGAGACGGTGGGATTCAAGATTCCGGCACGGGAGTTGGATCGGAAAGATGAGCAGCAGTTTGCGTTTTGGGATCCCGATTCCAAAGAGTATTGGGTCCAGGTCATGTTCACAACAGAGCGTGAAGAACGCTTTGGGGCCGCGCCTGGTGTTGTCAACCGGTAATAGATGGTACGGGGCCTCATAGTGGATGTGCCCAACTTTTTGTTTTTTCGGTTCAAATGGGTTTAGGCGTCTGGGGTTTGCTTGGGTTTGATTTAGTTCATTTTACGATGCTATTACCATACTTCTCTATACAATAATACCTAAGACATTCAGTATATAATATAACGTCTGTTTCACACGTGACACGCGGTCCATATGTGCTATGTTCCCAAACTCAATACCGCTCCGAATGCGTATATTCCCATCTAACCGATTAAAAATGGCTGTATAAAAAAACAAACATAAACAAATCCCAACAATGGGGGACGGAAAACACAGTATTAACACACCGAGATATCTTCAGCATAACCCCATGAAATCTAGTATCCCAACTACATCCAAATCTCTAACGGAAGTTGTTGTCGAAACGCTTGAAAGTATAACCAATGAAAGGCAAGCTCATCTCAGGAGACTCCTCGACGGCCGGCGCAGAAGTACCAGGGCGGCTAGCCTGCATGGCTTGGGCGCGCAAAAGGGTAGCGTTGTCAGTCTGGTCAATCTCGTCAATAGGGAAATAGGTCGTGTCGATGGCGGAAGTGAGACGAGGCTCAAAAGGAGCGCGTATCCGGCGGAGCTGATCGAACTCGACACCACGGAAGAAGGCGTGGTTCTTGATCTCGTGGGCACCTCCACGGCCCAGGCGGTTTTCGGTATTGCAAATGAGACTGGAGTGGCGTCAGTTTTGATATACCGAAATAGATATGGTAATGAGGCAAAATACTACTAACCTTCTAATCAAGTTCTCGGCCTCAGCACCCAGGGTGATGTCGTCAGGGAAGTACAAGGTTTGTCTCCAATTGACAATCTTTCTGTAAGTGTCATGGCTGTCCTCAGCACAGAATGGAGGCCAACCGACCAGGCACTCAAACATGATAGTGCCCAGAGACCACCAATCGCAGTCGAATGAGTAACCACCGCCAGTGAAAATCTCAGGAGCAATATAATCAGGAGTGCCGACGGTAGAGTACGCCATGAGACGTCTGGATCGTCTCCAATCGTTGATCTGGGAACGGTTACTGACGGTGAGGTTGATTTGATCGAGGGCAACAGAGTTGCGGTCTCCACGAGGACGCGTGGAGCGGCCCTGAAGAAGCTGTTGGTAGTAGTTGTTGTCGTGTAGACGCTGGAAACCAGTAGACAGACCGAAGTCAGTAAGCTTAACGTGGCCACCACGGTCAAGAAGAATGTTGTCAGGCTTGATATCTCTGTAGGGCCGTTAGTATATAACAGAATTGGAAATAGACCCTATTGTTGACTCGTACCTGTGGATAAAGTGAAGGTTGTGGACAGCCTCAATGGCCAATACAATCTCAGCAATATAGAATCTCGTGATGTCTTCTGAGAAGATTTCGTACTTGATAAGCATGGTCATGAGATCACCACCAGGCAAGAATTCCATAAGCATGTACAAAAAGTTGGCGTCCTGGAAAGTAGTATACAGCTTGACGACCCACGGACTGTCAGACTCGGCCAGAATATCTCTCTCAGCACGAACATGGGCAAGCTGGTCTTTCCGGAACATTTCGGTCTTGATCAAAGATTTCATGGCATAAACCTTGCCATCGGCCTTCTTTTGCACCAGCTTGACCTCGCCGAAAGCACCCTTTCCGATAATCTTAATGGTATTGTAGTTCTCGGGCTTATCCTTGGTCCGCAAGAACCGGAGATATTGGCCCTCCTTGCGGCCATGAGTAGACCACAATTGCTCGCGGCGGGTGTTGCTTTGACTCGGGTCGGAGAGCTTCTGCTCAAGCTCACTCTGTCTATACAAGGTGGCATATCGTGTTAGCATATGATCATCATCAATAAGGCTACCGGATCCGTAACACAAGGTCACTTATACGCTCGTACCTTTGGTTACGCTCACGAGCACGCTTGACACTATCCTTGAAAAAGTCAGCAGCAAGTTGAGTGCACTTGCGCTGGTTGTTGTTGGCATTGGTGCCGTAGAGTTCGGGGTTGCGTTGAGGGGCAGGCTGGAAGTCGGCACCACCTCCCTGAAGAGGGGTGCGGGAGCCGGGCATGGGAGGGGCATTGTGACCTGAATAACCATGCTGGCCACCGCCCGCAGTTCTAGGACGGCCAACAGAAGGGGGGTTTCGCGCATTTCCCGAGTACGCGGCTTGGCGGGCATTAGCAGCACCGCCGAGCTGCGAGAACTGCTGAGCGAGTCCGCCGTTGGGGTCATTGCCGGGGGTGTTGCTACGCTGCTGGTAGCCGGCGTTATTGTAGTCTAGATTTCCAGTGCCCTGTTGGTAATTTTGGCTAGAATACTGGTTCTGTTGGAAGTAGCTACCGCCCGCGGCACCGGCATTATAGCTCTGGCCGGTACCATACTGTCCGGACTGCTGCTGGGAGCCACCCTGCCCATTAGGGTAGACAGGCTGGGGGAAGGTAGATGGGGTGGTGGGATAGGCACGATCAGGCGCAGCCAGGCGCTCGTTGTTGTTCCCAAAATTGAGGAAGAGACGGCTGTTGTTGTTTCCGTCCATCTTCAAGATGCCGTCACAAAATTGTGGACCGGTAGTTCGACTATAGGTGACAAGGCTGTTGAGGGAGGCGATCGAGGGGGGGGGGGGGTCCGACTATGGCGACACGGAGCAAGCAAGGAGGGATCGAAGGAGAGCAATATCGCAGGGCAAGGCGCAGATTCCAGAGCTAGAGGACTCGCGGGATCCGAACAGCTCTAAGAGATGAACGAATTGGGGAATTTTGGTTGGAAAAGACAAAAAAAAACAAAAAGAAAGAAAAAAACAGGAGAGCTCTGGTCGGGAGACAAGTCGACAAGGACAGACTGTTGCAGGATGCTCGAGCACCCGGTAACGTCAAACACTACGTGAACTGCCAAATAGGGACAGCGAATTAGGCGTGGCTCTGACTGGCCACCAACCAGCTCTCTCCCCTGAACAAGTCCCGAGACTCTGCAGATGAATTGTTTGTTGCGGGGGGAAGGGGGAACTGTAAATTGAGTTTTACTATCAGGCTGATGATGAGTCTCGAAGAGCAATTTCCTATTTCGAAGTAGAACGAGTTCTTTACAATATCATGTTTAAACTATACAAACAAGCAATTTCTCACATCAAACTTGAAGCTATCTGAATATTTATCCTATGTCTACCTACAGAAACAACCCCCCCCAACCCAAACCATCCATGGAACTACTGGCTTGCAGCTTCCAGAAGGATGCCAGATAGAATTTCTGCGACGGGCCAGGGTTGTTGGAATATCGAGATATCGAGTTGATGATATATGCACACACATTTAGAACGATCGTTGGATACCAATATTCTAAGTCATATTCTTGTGATAATGTAGAAACAATTGTCCAGAAACGCTTTCTTTGGCTCAGGGGGGGCCACCGATTAGCAGAGGTGGCGGATACATTTGTCTATGCTTGACCAATAATTGACAGTTTTGCCACCCCTCATTTTCAGACACGCTTGCAACTCGGTTTCTGATTGTGAGACGAGAAATCAACCCCATGGTATCTATCGATCGCTCCCTCCAATGAGTCTCCACGATCACATCTGTCAGCAGAGGGTATCACAACACTCGTACTACATGATGCATCTGCCGCAACAGTCTCGCCCTGGCTTGTTAGCAGTCTTATCCTAGAACATGATCCCCCGCCACAAAAAGAGAAATAACATAAACTCCTTGCGCTCCTTGTCTTGATTCCCGACTAGTCACCCTACATGCATGCCCTACACAAAAACAGATAACCTCTGCCGACTCCATAATCGTGCAGCAGACTGCATGGTAGAAAGTCAAGATGAAGCCGCTCACCTGAGCTAGGCGGTCGATACCGCAGACCGCTTCTTAATGACTGGGCACGCACAAATTTTCCGAATCAGCAGTCTGAAACTCGTAATGACTTGACATGAGATTCAGACGATATGTATACTTTTTTGTGATCTCATCAAAGATCTTGAATTGTGATCGGGTTTAAGTCCAACCCGTCCCGGACTTGTTGACGGGTTACCCCTGGGCCCAAGGTTGCGATTTAAGCGCGCCGACCATTAGACTCCTTTAGATGCACATGATCTCATATATGCATATTCACCAGTAGTTCAATTGCAAGCGCCGTGGATATCTTCCAGCTTTTTCTCATGACGCCAGTGACAATAAATTAACTCACAGTATGTCCAATAGCAGCACCAACAAACATTAGGATCAAATTGCTAACTCAATTTTCAAGATTCGACAATGTCTGATCGGTTTGTCAACGACGGGGTCATTGAAGGGCAAAATTCTTCCATTCCATCAATACCAGCCCCATCTTCATTCAAATCTCTAAATAAAAACCAAGAAGCCTGGAACAAAGTACAAAAGGAAATTGCCTCTGAACGTGCTGCTCGCGCTGCTGCTCATGACGCAACTTTGAATGGGTCTGGAAAGTCTTTATATGAAACACTACAAGCCAACAAGGCTGCCAAGCAGGCCGCCATTGAAGAAGCCAACAGACTCAGTAACCAGTTCAAAGGATTAGACGAGGATGATGTTGATTTCTTAGAAAGAGTCCGTAAACAAAAAGAAGCACAAGAAAAGCAGGCGCAGGCTGAAATTCAGAATGACTTGCAGGCATTTCGTGAGGCCCAAAAGAAAAATGGAGAAGATAAGCTTGTCGACGATGTCGAAGAGGTTGAATGGGCTGTGTGGAAGAAGAAAAGAAAGGCAAAGTCCTCTCTTTTGCGTAATGTTAAGCGTAAGGCGGGAAATGGTGCCAATAAAGATATCAAATACAGTGGTGACATAACCACAAAAACAGACACAACCCCTTCAGATGCAGAATCTAAACAGACTCCTAAGAGTAAAGTAACTTCAGGCGATGAGGCCAAACAAACCAAAGACATTAAAGATACGGTACAAAAGGAAGAGTTTAAGCCAAAGCCAAAATTGCTGGTAGCAGATTATGGATCAGACTCAGACTGATAGATGCCACAGAAAGTGGCTCATGTTAATTAAGTATTTAGACTTTTTGAAAATTATTACATTCTTGCGTGACTAGTCTTACACTCTAACATACAGTACAGATAATGATATAAAATTATAATGGGACAGCCAAACCATCTGCTTATTCATCGTCAATGTCGTCAACCACCCGTCTCTTCGGAGGCGGAGCGACGGTGTTAACCCCCCATCTCCACAGTGATCTCAAAGACGCCTTAATCCACCCCTCAATCAGCTCCTCAGGGACCACCACCTTCGTAGTCTTCTCTTGAACCTCAGGAAGCAGCTCAAATTTTCTCATCCGCTCGCCAATCCGCCGGTCAACAACAACATCATATTTCCAGACCCTTTCCTTTTTCGACTTGGGCTCCTCGCCCTCTGCAGGCGGCTTGTCGTCTTCCCAAACCCACTTTTGCCAGTTTTTCTCCTCCCAGTCAAGAGCCTTTTGGATCTCATTCTTGCCATCCTCCTGGGGGTTCAAATCCCAGCCTTTATACGCAGCGAAACAGACGGCGGCAACCTGCTGGCCAATTTGGTCTGCAAGTTCACGGCGATGCATGAACCGCCAAAGTCGGGTAAAAGTGCCAGAGAACCCGAGTATATGAGGGAAGATGACAGGTTGCGAGGGATCGAACTCATTAGGAATATACTGAGGAAGAGCCGCCTGGTCGTAATCAATGGTTGTGTTGTAAGAAGGTGGTTGAGGCGGTCTCTTGTCTTCTTTCTTTTCTTCTGACTTCTTGGGCTTTTCCGGGGTTTTCAGGTGCTCGGGGCAATTAAGAGGACCCAACCAACCCTCATGCACACCACGGATATACTCCTTCCACGCATGGCGACCAATCACAATATCACCTTTGATCCCCTCATACTCGGGGATCCCTTTTTCCCTCCGGAAGGCATCAATTCTCTGGGCATTGGTAAGAGCCTCCTGAGGAATACCCTCTGCTTCTCTCCGCTTCCTCCGGATTTTCTCGGCCACTGCCGCTCTGATGTCACCCTGCTGTCTACCTTGCACAAACTCCCAGTCCAACCCAGAGCCACTCAGCACCGGTTTGACATACTCTAGATAGTAATCCTGCGCCGTCCGCAGCCCATCACCCGGAGGAGCAGCCAGGAAAATAGTTAACCGGCGCGGAAGGGAATCTCCCGAGGGCATAGGCTCCCGGCCAAGTTCGGAGATGACCTCTTGCCACTTAGCAGTATTGCGCTTCTTCTCGCGCTTGTCGTAGATAATAGCAGACGCAAACGCAGTGGTGAGTGCGAGGAAGATTATCCAGTTGCGAGAAGGCAACTTGGAGGGAATACTGGGAATTCCGAGCATGCGGAGAGCAGAGTTTCCGCCAGTAGGTTTCTTATAGGTAACCGCATCGGCAACTTTGGTGACAGTCTCAGCGACCTGAGTCGTGGCTTCGGGAGTCTATATTTAGAATGAGCAAATGCACAAACCACAAGAAAAACAGGGCATACATACTACCTTTGGGCCTTCACTTGGTTTAGAATCGGCCATTATGAATTTGAGCCGAAAAAAAATCAATAGTGGTGTCTAGATGCCTTATAAATTTAATTTGAGACAGACATGAATCACCGCCTACTTATAATGATGGCGCCGATATGGTTAAACCTCGGGCATCTGACCTATTAGAAAAAAAAATCTAGCGAGGCTGCAAGCAATTTGACCACTCAGAAAAAGGCTTAGGATCCACTTTTAACGTCAAATCCTCAATCAAAATACAACATTCACACACTTCCATGATGAGATTGTCACACACCTCAACAATTACGCTATAAATATTATAGAACAGTCAATTTCCGGCACATGATTCAAAATAGAACAAATAGGTGGCTTGTATCTGCAACAGGCACAAAAAATATTTATAAGTCATTCAAAAGATGAAAATCATGTAATGCGGAAATGTAGAATCCAGAAACTTTTACAACCATCGACTTCCGCGCAAAGCTAGACTATGGCTTCAAGGTAAGATCTGCTGTACAGTAACATATCTCAGTTTCCCATAGCATCATATAAACCACCCGAAAAAAAATTAACTCAAGAGACAATCCCAAAATGATTGCATGCAGATGTATCAAGCGAAAAAGCAAAGACTTTATAGTAAATAATAAGAACATCGGATACAAACGAGTGCCAGTGATCACTCAAAAGTGTCAAATCTGATAAGTTGAATCTGAGATAGGAAAAGCTATGGTCATTGCCATTAGCGAAACTCCTAACAATTGCCATCCCAAGTCTCCGAATAAAAAGATATCATGCCACAGCGTAATGAATAACAAAAAGAAAAATATAGCCTTTCATAAAAAATAAGGTTTTGCCTTACTTGCGCAAAGGCCAAGACTGAATTTGACAAAGCTCCCTGACCGAGATCTCACGAATCATAGTATAGAAGTCAGCCTCAGTAATGTCCCAACAAATCATAACCAGTAAAACGCCCAAACAATAACTCAAAAATATATCAAATAATTGGTCAATAGAATTCCGATGTAGAAATAACAGGTCGTAGCAGTGAAAAATAAAAGACCGAGACGAGGCATCGGTACATCATCTCAGGTGCGTATGCGCCAAGAAAAGAAAGAACCCCATAAATTAAACAGAAAGAAAAAAACAAAGCCGCGCACTTCATGTCAGAATTTCGAGGGTATCAGAGGATGTAATAGACATCCAGTATATGCCGGTATGATAATAAGGAAAGGAAAAAAGAAGATATGCAATAGCAGGCATGAAAGCCCCGTAAAAAAAAACAATAACAAATGAAATCGTAATGAAACACTCAACTAGACCAACAGATTAGTTTACCATGGTCTGGTGGTGGTAATCGTAGCCGTGGTGAGAAAAAGCGCTTTTAGAGCCAGAAATCTGGCAGTTGGCACAAGCACAATCAACGAGAGCACCAGGGGCCCAAGGGCTATGGGTGTAATCGAAATGGGCATGCGAGCGATCGTACCAGTTCTGAGCATGGCCGCCGTGATTCTGGTACCCGTTGTAAGGCAGAGGGTGTTGAGCAAAGTACTCCGCGTAGGAGTAGTTTACAGGATTTCCCATGACAGTATGTTCGGGGGTACAGTAGCCAGAATCGGGAGGTGTGATGGGAACCTGGTAGCTCCAATCCACTTCGTGTTTTCCATAGCGGATTTGTTCAAATGAGCTACGACCACTAGAGAAGGCAGATAACGGAGACGTAATACCGGTGGGGTGGTGAGTGAAAGAAGTTTGGAGGGCAGGCAAAGCAATATGTTTACGTTGCTGCTGCTGCTGTTGCTGAAGACGGCGTTGTTGCTTCTCCTTGGCGATACGGGCCTCCTCCTCAGCCTTGCGGGTTTCAAGCCAGTTCTTCCAGTCACTCAACCAGGCCTGGTAGTCCTTAGTCTTGTCCAGGTTAACATAAAGGTTCCAGCGGCAAGTAGCAAGCCATTCCATCTCCAAAGCGTTCAACTCTTCAACCGGAATGGAGGTCACTTCAGACCAAGACCGATTCTGAAAAGTGTTATCGTCAAGGAATTTACTGGCAAGCAATAAAGAAATGGTGAGGTATCGCCAAACTTCTCCTTCATTGGCCTTGTACGGACCATGAATCTGTGGATGAGCACGAATAGTATTGATGCGCTTTGCCAGGTAGTTCAGGCCCAGAAGAATGGTAGTGCTAGGCAACCGGGTAGAACTCAGAATCTGAGCCACAAATTTCCGGAAACGGTCAGAAACACCACATTCGGGAGTGACGACACGAATGGCCATATCAGCGACATAATCAGTCATGTCTTCGACATCATAGTCGAGGACAGCACAAACACCACCAGCCATGATGACAGATGTATTGTATGTGTAAAAGACAATTTATATCAAAGTAAGCTAAAGAGCTCGAAGAGTCGGCTAAATGATAATGTCGTCGGTGATGAAAGAGTGCTTCGGGTTGTTCTTAAGAACGAGAAAGACTTCGCACCTAAAATCCAAGACGAGCCATCAAGGGTCGCGTGAACGGGTTGAGTACAAAAGAATCGTATTCTCACGAAGATCTAAGTTGCGTTGGTTTCAATGTGACGAAACGAGGGCAAATGATAACTAATGATAGAATAACTAAATTCTACCACTGCTTTTATGTTAACTCAAAGCCATGCGTAATAGCAATAACACCAAACACGAACGTACCTGGTAAAGCCTTGATAATTACACGCAAAGATTTGGTGTTTTCCAGTCACAAGGCGTAACTAGATGTTGGAACAAATCGAGATAAGTATTATACAGTACTCTGTTAGAGTAGAACGCAACAGAATATGCTCTTTGGTATAAAGCTAAAGACTTTTAATGTGTTCGCAAATCTTAAAAGCAATAATTCGATAATTTGGGGTCTGAATGTCGTAGATGTCTTGCAAGTTTTTTGACGATAATATCAAGCCGAGCCTGGATGTAATCGGGGTGGTGAAAGTTGGTCAGACAATGAAGTCGACAACCGACGAACGAAAATACAAGCCAAGCGAAAGGAGAAACTTGATATCCAGTGGTGGACTACAAGACGAAATTGTGAAAGAAAAAAAAAGAAACAAAAAAAAGGAAAAATGCAAGGTGGAAGACTGAAGGCGAAAGAAAGAGTCTGCCGACGAATGTATGTCGTTGAGAGGCACACACAAAACCTTTGGTGAAAAACACGAGAACGATCAACTAAATGAAAGTCATGGATTTCGAAAATTTTGTCGAGGAAAGTGGTGCTTCTTTGGATTTTCGATGTTCTCTTTGGGGTGGTGAGTGTTGGCTGGAGAATGCAAAGAAAGAAGGAAGGGAAAAACAAAAAGAAAAAAAGAGAAAATCTCGAAACTAAAATTCAACGGTGGTGGATGCGACGGTCATCAGTGGTATTAATGTATTTATTACTCCAAGCATGAGAAAAAAAAAAGGTCTAGGAATATTAGGGCATGGGGTCACTAGAAGGAAAGAAATTGCTTGGTGGCTACCACCTTGTCAGTCTATCGTGGCTAAAATGAGAGTAATCACGGTAGACGATTGGCTGAAATCTGAATTGTGACTTTCACCCGCCTGAAGCTAACAAAACAATATCCTTTAGTATCCTTTAGCGGGAACTGATTTCGAAAAGCACCAATGACTGGCAAGTTCCACACCTGTATACATATGTTGACAATTTTTTAGACTTAAAAAAATCAGACGGGCCCGTATCAATTGGAACCATTCTGACACGTTCAACATTAACACTTGGTATTTATTGAATATTTATCCAGAAACATAAATGGAATAATTGATTCACATTTACTAAACTACGTGCTTTGTTTCTGAGCAGCGAGTCTTCTTGCGGGCTATTCTAGAAACCTTCAAAAGATAAATAATTTGTCCTACATCTAAATATGCTAAACATTATCAAGCTAGCAAACATGATATTGCAGTTGTTTCAAGATGAAAGTGGGAGGCTCAGAAAATAAGTCCATGCGTTTCTTCCCTAGTATTTCCAGGCCAATTTTGGAATACAGCATGTTTTATACTCTATGGAAGTTGTAGCGAGTATTCCTAGATTATTAATGTTGGATCCACACCAGCCATTCCATAATAGAGCGTGGGCAAAAAAAAAACTTACCCAGAAGACCCCAGCCACAGCGCCAGATCTCTAGACAACATGTGTCGAGGAACCAGAAATCAGCGTATATGGTGAAGGACACCGGTGAAGGCAATCTTTTCGGTAATCTTATCGGCTGGTTGTCCTAGGCTGGTTGAAGTCAGGCCCCAGACTCTCGTATTCCAGGAAGAGACTAAAGATAAAGTATTTATTTCTGATATCCCTTAGCTTAGCAGAGTCTTTAACAGCGTCGTGCCACATTTAGCCAATGAGCTCATAAGGTAAATTTCTGGATTTTATGTTTGAAATGATAAAATATCTTGACCGATTTTGAATAATGTAGGGGTTAGGGTTTAGCTCAGCATCATAATTAAAAAAAAAAAAGGTCAAATGGTGAGAACTACTGGATCAAACCTGGAGCATTGGTCGAAGTAAGGCATCAACTGGGATAGGGATCCACACAAAATGAGACATCTCTAGATGAATTTCACCAGTCAAGAGAAATGGCTCGAGGACCAGCCTGCACATTTTCTATACAGGGATCCATTACACCGATAAAATATTATTGATGAGTCTTGTCAGAGCAAAGCGGGAAGTACACCTCCGGGAGGAAAGTAAATCACTAACAAGCACATGCTATTTTACAGTTTGATCCTGTTAAGGCCATACAGACATAGGACCATAGGACACCTACCCATGTCAATTATAATGAAAAAAAAAACCAAGGCCTCAACTCAGCCCACAATTATTCCCGCATATTTACTCTACTCTTCACACATGAAGCACTCACTCTTGCCTCTTTCTGTTGGTGCGCTTTTCATTCAGAATAAGTCTTATCCGGCCACTCAGCCTCGTGACTCCATCCAAGACAAACTAGAGAACAGGCACTCATCTCAAGGATTCAGCATTGCAGCTTGCCATTGCTTCAAAATGTGCTCCAAGTCTATACGCACCGGACGAGAGTTGGGAAACATTGTTATTTAGACCTTGGCTTTTTTTTTGTGTGTGTGTGTGTGTGTGTGTGTGTGTGTGAAAAATGATGACAGTGGGTAAATTGTGCCAGTAAGACCGGAAGTCTTGGTGCGGGAAACCGGGAAATGAAATCACACTCTGTCACCAATCATGGGCATTCTGTAATAACCGCCTCCGTGGCTCAGGGGCGTGCGCTGTTTCCAAAGCTTCGCCTTCTATTCTATGTATTCGACGTAGTCGTAAATATGAACATCGAAACATGAATCTTCGTCACCGTAATAGTAATATAGATAAAGATGAGGCTTTGTGGCGAGGTTTGCTTCTCTGCCATCTTCAATAGGTGAGGATTATTCATCTGCAAATAGATCTACATCTTTCGTTTCTTCTCAAAATGTGACTTAGAATTCATCGTTCTGGACTGGTCGGATTGTGAGCTTGCATCAAAGCAGTTACTCGGATTTTGGATATCGGCATCGGACTAGGTTGACCCAATGAAACATTGAAGTTACAGGCTACATTCAATGAACAAAGTAATTGACCGAGTGTATGGAACTCGTAAAGTTGTTATCGATTCTAAAAACTGCAACATTTCTTGGGAAGGAGACAATATATCCTATATATGTACATAGATGTATATTGTCATAACCCTAGTGATAACGCGGTAAAGGATTCTTATGTGATCCTGATATCTGCACTTTATGTTCAACATTTCTTTCATTAGTGGTCAATGATAGAGTTTGAACGTCAGTTACAAATACATTATGCGATGTAAATAGTTCAAATGTTACAGGCTTCAGAATTTCCAAATATCTTCAAAATTACTATTAAAATTAGACTCGTGTACGTTTAGTTGCAGAGGGTTTCTCAAAAAACCTTGAACCGCGTGATAGTCTTCAAGTCAACATCACATATATATGACGTCATTCAGATATTTCAACTAAATGATATTGCTCGAGGTAAGATACACATGTAACTAGGTAAATACACATTTAAATGTATACCCAAAAGACCAATGCTGGGAACATATTCTTAAATCTGACACCAACAATCCTATGTCTATGACGGAGCGAAAATAATGATCACATACACGTATTACAAAGAGAAACGCGAGTGCCTATATAGTCCACAGTCTCTGCCTCACTACTAAATCTGTTAGAGAACTGGAAAAAATCATCGCCATCTCCCCTCTTTGCAGGACCTATTACACATATTTCCCGACCCCTCCGCATAATGCTCATAGAGTAAACCCTCAATATAGCCAATCAACACAACCATCATCAATTAACCATAACCTGAGCGATTTCAGAATGGAGCCGTGATCACCCGAGAAAAAATCAACCAGTTGTCGTTACAGGCGGCAGAGAGTGAGGGGTAAGTTGTTTTCTTGATATTTACCTATTTTTTTTGTTGAGACAGTATCCCGAAATCAGAGGCAGTGGAGAATATGCACACAATACTTTGGATGGCTGAGGTGTGGGCGAGTATGATCAGATGGCGGGGCCCGGGATACAGCCGGGAAGGTCGGACATAATTAATAATGTCATGCTTGGGAAATCGAAGGGGGCATGGCATAAAATAGTCATTGTGACTCAAGTTTGTGAGTTGGATGCGGTGGAGAGTTTTCATCAAGATTTTGGTAAGGGATGAAATCCTTTGGTACCTGTAGTGAATATGGTGTTGTATTGGTAATATGAGCAGTGTGAGTAAATCTTTCAAGTCCGATATCAGGAATGGTTGTCTAGATGCCAGCTCCTTATTTTTCTAATCATCATGAGGAATGAAGCCCACTTTTAAAACAGTTTTTGTATGTGCATATACGTCATTATCATACCGTTAGTAACGACCCCTCCTTCCAGGTTATTCTGACAGAGGTGAGCTAAAGTCGAGGGACGCAGTCGTGCAGCTCGTTAAAGAGAGCTCATGCATTGGCCTACAGACTCAGAGTTGTATCTCTCCATGTTTATTTGTGTATATGTGTACAAAATCCCTTGAAATTTATGTGCTGAGCAACGTTCTATGAATTTCGATACAGTCTTAACTTGGTAATATCCGAGTACGAATTTAGAAACTGTTAAGAAATTGCTCTAATAATCGACAGATAAGTTCCATGTTTCACCAATTGTGTGTTGTGGTGGTGCCGAGTCCTCCGTAGTACATACTGTATAGTGTCAAAGGCCAGTATTGCCGCTGGCGTGGGAGGTCTTCCACCCCATTTTGTCGAGGCAAATCTAGACCTTGACTTGATATTGAACTTTATGGCTTTATAAGGGAAGACGAGGCTTAGCCTCATTCCCGAGACCAATATCAGTAATAAAAGGATTTTCTTTTCTGGATGTATTTAACCGATCAAACAAGAGAACCAGAAGGATACCAAATAATCTTTTACCTGAGATGCCCTTGTTTAGAAAGTGAAGATCTGTTCCTCCTCTACACGATTTGTGGAGACACAGGCAAGGTTATATGATTTTGTCTTTCCCCCATCTTCAAAAGAACTTCTTATTGCGGAGACTTGATGTCAATTTCCAGTCGTTATTTCTTCCGAACTCTTCCATGACGACCAGGGCCCTTCTGCACTATATCTGCACATTTGGCCTTTGTCCCAGGAACGTCCTGGTGTTGGATGTGGGTTACTTCGTAGAGTCACACATACATACACAGTTGAACTTCTCTGGCCGAATGTGGGAACGCCAGATTGGCGGTGTAAAATGGTTGAGCTTGAAGAGAGTGACTCTTTGTGGAGCTGCGAGTTTTTTTTCTTTTCCTTTTCAACCGGACATGGTCCCATAACCAATAGAACCCCAGCTTTGTGTGTATTCTTGGCGCCGCTATGGCTTCCGTGATAGTGGATAATTATCACAATTCTCATAAGTTGTGGTGGGGTTCTAGGCTTCTAGACTGAGTAGTGAAGCGCCGAGATTTTTTTTCTCTTCTACATTTCCACTGCGATGTCTAATGATCCGATGTTTAAGTGGAGACACTTGGCTAGACCTGTATCTATATGTGTACAAATATGTTAGCAAGGGTATTTTTTTTTCTGTGTAGCTTTTTGAGGTAGTGATTCAGAATTAGTGTATATAAATACATATATGCAAGAAATTCGGGTAGAGTCATTGGCTATATGCGGACTTTTAGCAATAATCTCCATGTTGTGCAAGGCTGTAGTTTTAGATATATGTGTTTTGTGTTAGATGTCCAGTTGTGGCCACGATGAAGACAGATATGTCCATGTTTGAGGCTGTAGATATATTTATCAGCAACTGGATGTACAAAGACGGACCGGAAAAATCGGGTCAGAATCCTTATGATTTTTAGGACTAATATGCAAGCGTATAAACAAACAATCTCCCCAAAGAGCCTATAACTAGTTACAAAGCACACCAGCCTCACGATAGTTGAGGAATTTGGCAATTTCTTGATCTAGAGAGTTTTCTAGCGTGATCTTCCAAGCAACGGCCTCTATCGCATAGCTCCATATATATGAGATGATAAAATGACTTTAGTAGACAAAGGTTTCAAAATTCTTTACCAGAGTATAATCCATTTCAAAATGTCTTCTCATAAAGAGATATGAAGCGCTGGTGTTTGATAATTTTTTTTCTATTTCTTCTTTCGACTTGGGTGGGAAGGAAGTTTGGACCCACTTTTTACGCCGGGTCTTTGGGTTCGGGATGACATTGGTGGGACGGCAGAAGGAAAGAACAGGCGAAGTGTATCACGACAAAAGTGACGAAAGATATTATTCTTGAGAAGAGACCAATTGTCTTTTAGATATCCTTAGTGGGACTTTTGGTGTTGTCGAGTGAATGATGAAGACCCTCGACTAGCTATCTCTCAATGCTGGTGGTCCCAACAACCGACTTATCAAATATTAAGCAAGCTCTAGGTATATACACACATACACACACACACACACATATATATATATATATATGTAATAATCCAATTGTATAATTGCCTGTCAATTTATGAGAAGGAATTATCTATGTAGGACTAGCCATACTATAAATCGTGAGGATGACAAACCGGGATCCTTTTCCATCTAAGAAGCTTTCATTTCCAAGTAGAGATACATGTTACAAGTGGACAAGTAGACAAACTCGGCTTTCTCAAAGTCAAAGTTTATCGCTTTCGCCGAACCTCGTGATCTCCATATGACACGAACCACAGATACACTTTTTTATTATGACTCTGTGGAATGATGTACACCAGGCCAGTACGTGATTCTGGTATCTAAGACTTGGGAGAATGTTAGACGTATGGTTGAATTGGGACAACATACAGACCATAACAGTGCAGAGCGACACTCCAAAGGAGCAAATTTGGAAAGTAATAAACAATCATCGTCAGTGCGCGCTGCGCATGATGCAACCAGGTATAGTTTTACATATGTACACATCTTCATGGTCGCATACTGAACACTTGGTAGACTCAATTTGTACAAATGAGACTGGGCGTCTCGCTGTTTGGTTCTGACTGGTTAGCGTTTACATATGAAGTTGTAACTAGAATTACCTTTGGCGTCTGCTAACACAAATGGAATGGTTTTTGTGCTGTAACTGCTACCTGAATATGTGGCCTAGTATTGGAACTATGCGGTCTCCTTTCGTCATGATTATATTATGTGATGATCGCAGTGGATCGCCTCTGGTCTAAGCAAATATATATTTATTTTGGTGTTGTGAGGTGGCTGGCCTGCTATCTATATAGACACAAGAAAGTGAGGCCGAGACGGCCTAGATGCAGACGGGCTACACTATATGTTGCTTTACAGTCTGATATTATCTAGGGGTGAGCATCGCATCTACAGGGTCATCCATCTGCAGTCATATTGGTTTTTTCTGTAGATGAATTGCGGCGTGAAGTGGTTCTTCGCCGCAGGATATAATAGGGCAAGAGATTCGTGTTGAAGGTGGGGGTACAGTGGGTGAGAAGCCGTGCGTTTCTTTTGATGATGCTGAATGTTTATTTATATGAAATGAAGTCAATGCTTGCATTCTATCAGCAATTTTATGGAGTATAGAATACTTAGGTAGAGTCTGCAGGGCTAATATTAGACATCTCATGTTAAAGTATATATATTATTGAGTGGAAGCTCCAGATAATTGCCTGCAAGTGATAGGGGTGAGTCTCCTGTGAGTGACCAGAGACTCTTAGCCACACAGCACACACGCACATATATATATATATATATACAGAAACAGTGTCCGTTGCAACTAAGGTCTTGATATCATCTGCATTGATTTAATTGATTGTTGCCTACGATTTCCGCGCATAACCTTTTGTCATGAATCTCGTGCTCAAAGAAGTAACCAACTCTCTCCTCCCACCGTATATGTATGGATGGCTCGCTTGTGTCCCCTCCCCACAGGCCTGTCGAGAGATGTTCTCGTTCCATGGACATTACTTTCGGAAAATGATGTGGGAATGGCAGGAAATAGAGCAAGAGAAAGAACATCCTGAATGAACTGGTGACCCAGACAAGACAAAGACTTGGTTGCTTTTGTTTGACATGTCATTGCTATTGTCTTAGCCGGTGTCTTTGCGTTGATACGACGCCATGATGAATATTCATGGTTGCATGCCTTTTCTAAGCTTCTATTCATGGCCTAGCTTGGGAGGGGGCAAATACCCCAGTGTGATAGTCTGCTTCTTTGCAGTATTCATGATGTCATCACCTTTGTGTATACACGGTTCTGTGATCTCGCCAAAACAATCAACAAAACACATAAAAAATTATATGCCTTTGAAAACAATGATATAGGAATAATTCTTCGGCTTACTGGACCAGTTCAGGTGACACACCACATCGAAAAAGCCATGATTCTGGAAAGTACACCAATGTTTAAATATACACATCTTCTTTATATAGTGGTACCGCCGTATCGCGAAGAGTCGAAAGAGCCTCTTCTCACAGGCTCCAAACACATATGTGCCACGCTATTTGCATTGTATGCATTTCTAAATACCGAAGAGTCTCGTATCGAGAATTGGGTTCATGTAAAGTTCAAGATGCATCGTATCTATTGAGTTTAGCTCGCATTTTGTTGATCAAGACTTCACGAGAGAGGGCGGCGTATCGCTACACTGATAAGAATATTTAGCATTGAAAATTTGTCAGTTCTGGAAAGCACAGGTACCTTCGTTGACAGTTTCCATAAACTGATTTGGTAGATGAGGCGCTTGGTGTATGTACTTGGCTTTGTTATGGACCTGCCTAACTGAGAGTCGCGATTGGTAATTGCAACAGATTCCCCATATCGCTACACACCAATTTCGAATTGAATAGCAATAGTCTCCGACAAGCCCATGACTATTGGGGCGCATTCACGTATACATCAAGGCTGAAGTCAAAGTACTGGCCACACAGAGGCCAAAATTCGTCGAATAATATTGCCTTCTGGATCATAATGATCGCCAAGATCTCGAGGACTTGTTCAATTTTCCGTCATCCACAGACTGTAGATGTCATATTGAGGCCAACCTACCCCATGTCCTCCTCTCCTCATAATAAGTGACTTCCTTTGCTCTCTGTGCATCCATCACACCGCTCCACATTTCCGTGCCCTGTACAGATCAGCACCAACTAATTATATATTGTAATTATTTATCAGCCATACAACTATTTGTATATAGAACATTCACATATATAGAATCTCGTAATGGTCGCCATATAATGTCTATAGAACTTGTTGACATCACCGTTATACCCGTCCCAGAAGCTTCGTCCACTTCCATTTCCTTACATCCGGACATGACTTGGCATAGCCAAAGTGGCCTGACGACCCCCATAAAGTAATACTGATACTCTTCATGTGACTGTCTCATCAAGCGCACACTTGAGGTCGTTAAAGATTACTGGTCCCTGATTTTATTTATCTTGGGCGCCGGTGGCTTCGCTGCATGGACGCCCAATGTGACAATCCATTGATGGGATTCCGGATGAATGCAAGCCTTCTATACTCACTCACACACCACCTCCATCGTTATGCTATACTATTTGTTTTTAGTTGGCGCTCTTGAGATGCTATAGACCATATATACAGAAAAATATAAACCCTTAAGGGATATTGTAACCTCAAACCACTGTGAGACAGGAACCGCCTTGACAGGATGAACATAAGGCAAAGGGGAAGCGATTAATGCCAAGTATTAAAGTGGAAACCTATCAAAAGATCAATAAAGACAAGAACCTCAATTTACGAGACCAAAAACAATAAACATCAAACTATTCAACCAAAACCTAAATACCAAATCCCAGACAGACCAAATTTAACCATCTAACCAACATACACTCCTAAAAATCAAGTCATTTGATACGGCACAATGGCCTTGTCAATGACGGGTTCTCTCCGAGCCATATCCTGCTGCTCACTCTTCCACTTACCCTTCCAATCCGTCTCCGCAGCCTTCGCCTTGTCAAATGCCGCCCTGCATTCCGGTGGTAACAAGTCTGCAATTTCATCTGATATTGCGTCCAGTCCCTTAAAATGAGATGTCAAATCGCCACCAGCAGAGTCCACAGGGTAACCAGAATAGACGGTAGGAGCGATACCTACGGGTGGCCGTTTGCAGATAATGTCGACAATGTAGAAGTTGTTGACAATTTTCTGGGAAAGTGGAGGGAAGATAGAGCTCTTGGAGTCGGAGTCATCGCCAATGGAAACCCTCTCGGCCCGAGCACGAGATGGCTGGGTGTTTGCAGAGTAGTGCATCTGGTTGGTGTAGATATCGTAGACACCCTCCGCTTCATGTGCTCTGCGAGTGGAGTTGATGTTGGCGTTGTACATACTAAATAACATTATGTTAATGGCTGATTGTTAATGTTGAGACAGAGTCCAATATCAACTTACCTAGCCGCAAGAGCATGCTCATACATCCAATTGTAATCAGTAACGGCCGGTTGAGCCGGCTTCTTCTTGCGATGTGATGTAGTGACAGGCTTCTTTTCCTCAGGAGGTGCTTGTCCAGGCTGATGGTAGACTGCACTCGCGCCGTGCCAAGCCACGTATTGATTCTTGTTGTACGGCTCACCAGAAGTCAAGAATGGGTCGGTAGGATCAGCAAGCTCACCCTCAACGGCACCCTCAGCACGAGCCCGGGAGACTTCGTAATCATCAATAATGCGTTTTCCCCCGATGATGATACGACTTCCAAACTCACGGAACACAGATCGAGCCGTCACGATACCAATTGAACGCCCCTTGTATGAATGTGGAATGATGTCACGCTCAATCATGTCCTTCTTTTCCTCTTCGCCAACAATAATTTTGTACAGGCGTTGATGCTTGGTGAAGAAGAGGTAGCTGTCACGGAAGCCAACACAACGAGCCGGCTCTGTTGACAGCATATAAAGTCTGTCACCGCGGCCCACCACATTGAATGTCCGACACCGGTAATCACGACCACCTTGAAGGTTACCAAGCTTATCAACCTTAGTCTCACCTTCAGGGTCCTCTGGCAGATCGCATTCATCATTGACGATGTCTACTTGAGTACCATCCTTGTCGATGACTTGCACCAACTTAGTCGGCGCCACAAAGCCTCGGCGTCCACCACGACCCCTGCCACCGCCGCGGCCCCGCCGGGGACGTACTTCCTCTCCTGGCTGAACAATGACACCAAGATCCCAGTCCGGGGGCTTGTTCTTGGGCGGGCGGCCGAGACGCTTTCTCCGGATCACGGGTTGTTCCGGTGCTGGTGTGGGATCCTTTTCTTTGTTTTCATCATCATCTTCATCACCCTGTTCGCCATCCTCGCCCCCATCTTCATCTTCCTCCTCTTCCTCGTCGCCGTCTTCCTGTTCGCCCTGCTCTTCTACGTTCTCCTCGTCTTGTTCATCTTCGTTGTCTTCGGGGTTGGCTTCAGCTTCCGGAGAAGAGGGAGGCGCATCTTGCATCAGCTCATCTTCAGGAATAGACTCAAATCCACGGGGTGTTGAACCTAAGCATAATTTTGTGGTTAGCTCTGAATCTCGGGAAGTAAATACAGCTCCAAAAGCAGAGGACGTACCGATCGCGGCATTGGCGCGACGAGCAGCAGCGCGCCCAGAACGACGTCCCATTTTGAAAATACCACTGGTGTTGTTCCTGAGAACTGTATGCGACACTGGAAAACGGTACAATGATTAAGATTTAGGGCTTGCCATGCAGCATTTCAAAATGCAGATTGCTATGGGTGATGATCGCCTGGCGCAATTCAACGCGTAGTTGGCTAAGCTTTCTAGGTTGCCAGGGTTCAATACAACAAAAAGCAATAGACCGGGGTCCAAGTTGAAAAGAGTTAAGTGGGGTGGAATTCTGAATTTCTATTGGCGGAGAGAGAACCTTGCTTGCATTTTCACATTGAACACTTATAAATGTTATAACATGTTTTGATGGAATGGAGGTTCATCGCACAGTTTGAAGCTTGAATTAAGATACATGTGTAGACTGTATAGAAAATACAATATGAACTCACAAATCATGTATACGAAGAATGACCACGCCTCTCCGTATTTTCAATATATTTACTATTTTATTGGAATTTTCAAGAAACGGTGTATCATCACACCCAGCGAATCTTGCACAAAACCTAGAATCGCAAGGCGAGGATTGAAAATGATGAGTTCGACATTCATAATCGGAAAAGAAAAAAAAACAACGCCATAAACGCCCAAGAACCAAATGCCTCTTCAGTTGGTACTACTGAAGCCCTTAGGAAGCCGAAGGTAAAGAAATATATCATGAAGCAACTACGCACCGTAGCGTTTGTTGGTGCTAATTGCACACCACCCCAAAATCTAAATATAAATTAAGACCGAAATCAACACAAGTGCAAATATCCAAGGTATAGTCAAGGATTTAGACAAGCAGAACGGCGTTAACACAGCCGTCGTTACCGGGGTTGTTGGTGATCTGGGCGTAACGACTCCAAACAACCTTACCACCCGCGGTGGTCATACCGAGATCAGAAACATCACACTCGATGATAGTGCCCTTAGTGAGAATCCCGAGTTGAGTGTAAGTGGGGGAGTTGGGGTTTTTCTTGACAGAAACGATGGGCATCTGTACGGTGACGTTAAGTTTGGGGTGGGTAACATGAGCTTTTTTGTAACGTAGACCCATGGGGCGAATGAACCTAATGAGTGAGTTAGTAATTCGACAGTATAGTGACTCAAGCGTTAGAAGTTATACATACCGCTCGTATTTTGGGTTGCGACGAGTGAATTCAGAACCGACAAAGGTGGGTTGAGTAATCATACGCTTCCACGCCTTCTTCTTCGTCTTGGCACCAGTAGTGACCACCTTGAACATTTCCTCCTCAGAGATACCGCGAACCTTTGGCAGAGGAACAGAGAACATGGCAGAAGCATTCTTCTTGCGCTCCTTGATTGAGGACGAAATAGCCTTGGCGGTAGAAGGGTCGTTGCGGTCTAGCAGGTAGGCAGGGACGGGAGCAGAAGGGTCGGCTTCATTGGTAGTCTTGATGTTGCGTTCGTCGTGGGCCTTGATCTTCTTCTTCATCTGGATCTTCTCCTTGTGGCGAGCCTGCGCGTGCAGTTTAGCACGCAGACCACGGAGGTTCTGGGCATCCTTTGATGCCCGGTGGGCCTGGCGAGTGAGCTTCTTGCGCTGGCGCTCTTCGTGATCAAGACGGCGACCATGCTGCTTGAGATGGCGCTCCATATACTCGTTCTGAGGCTACATTTGTCGAAAGAAAACCGTTAGTTGCTATTGTAAAAAGAGGGTTCTGACTGTCTAGCTTGCGCTAGGTCTTGTGTACAAGGTAAGCATACCATGATGAAAGATTGGTCCGGACTGGAACTGGATAAACTGTTTCAATAGGAGGACTGTTCTTTGTCTAGAACTCAGTGGTAATGATCGTCTTGCTGAATCAAAAATCGATACAATAACCGATCTCTAGATAGCAGTTCGCTGTATCGTAAACCAATTTCCCCCAAAAAGTTTTGGCCAGGCGCGGCAGTACGGCAGAAAAAACTTATAGCAAAGGCGGTGAAGGATCACTAGTGGGGCAGCTATATATATGATGTTCAAGCAACATCCACGCTAACATATGCTTGATGAAAAGAACATAAGACGGTCAACTGTTTAGACAAATTATACGTATCAACAATTAATCACATGGCTCAAAAGCGTATTTTTCTTTTCTAACAAAATATATGTAACTCACAAACTTACAGTGATAATGACCAACGAAATTGAAAAATACAATTATGGGTATTGTTAACCCTAACAGTAGACGTCGTTGGTTGGGTAAATTAATTTTACCGAGAGCTGTGAAATTTCCAAGTAAGACTTTATGTCGCTCAGAGCTGGTGACGACATCTTAATAACCGGAATAGGCGAGTTAGACTTCAAGCTGAGCACGGATCTATACTGTCCCCTTCTTCTATACTACCCTCTTCCTACTTTTCTTCCCACCCGGCCGAAGCGGAGACAAACTTGTCATTTTCTTCTTTTCTTTTTGCATCACACACAAGCCTCGTCATGAGCAGAACACTCCTCCGTTCCGTCATGGAGTTCCAGGCCACTGCCACCATCCGGCTAGCCATCATTCGCCCCGCTCTTGCACCCATCTCCGTCCGCTACTTCAACTCCACCACACCCATCGTCGAACCCACAACCCCCGTGCCCATCGCCATCTCTGACTCAGTCCGCAAACTGCTTCCCGTGCTGGCTGCGCAACCCAACCACTACATCACTGTTCACATTCACAACTGGCCGTTCTTGGTTACCTTAGGTGACCAGATCCGTCTGCCTTTCCGACTTCCCGGGTGTGTGCCGGGTGACAAGCTCAAGTTGAACTGCGCCAGTATTCTTGGTAGCCGTGATCTGACGTTGAAGGGTGCGCCGTTTATCGATGAGCGGCTGTTCCATTGTACTGCAATTGTTACTGGGGAAGAGACGGAGCCCATGCGGGTGAAGGAGGTTACCAAACGTCGGAACAGAAAGACCAAGCATATCAAAAGCAAACACCGGTATACTATTCTACGGATAGCGGACCTGAAAATTAACGAGCCGCCGCAGTAGGTGATTTGGTTGAAAGAGGGAGGAGGATGTCATGATTAGAAGGAGTCACAGGACGGATGTTCGGTTAAACAGCCCGTGGAACATAATATTGAGGTGTGGTCGACAACTATCTTGCCAATGACTACTTTGTCATAACAACACGTTGTCCTGTAACAATATACTGTACATTTATTTCATCTACACACAACCAATATCAAGTTCTGCCTATAGTGACGTACAACCCGTGGTCGTCATGCATAACATTTTACTAGTCCACATACAGTATGATAGTCGAAAAGCAAAGATATTTAATAGAAAAGATGCAAAACAATTGATTTATAACTCCAGGATATTTCTAACCAACAAAAACCAAAAAGCAAAGACAGTTAAACCCCAAGTCATAAAAAAAAATAGGCCATCAAAACATTAAGCATTCAATAACTCACCACCTGCCAGACATCAACAATACCAAGTTTTCGTTGAAGTCTTACAAATGAGCAAACTGATATGACGTAACAGGACATTAGAAAAAAAAGGAAATGGATTTTGTAGATGCGACACGCAAACACGTCATGAAGATGATGCATTTTGTATGCGTGTCTGGTTCTCGGCTTTCAGCATTGCTTTCTTGACGCTCTCAAAGTAGAGACCCGTCAACTTGGGCAAATCGCCATCTGTGGGCATCTCGTTTTTACACCGCGAAACTATGCTGTGGATAACCTTGCCAAGCATCTCCTGACTCACCGCGACGACCTTGTCAGATGTCTCAACTGGGTAAAGGAACGAATCCGTAGGATCCAGGAGCTCGGAGCAAGTGGGACGCTTATGAGCATCTCTGTCTAGGCACCGGCGCATGGTGCGGATCAAAGATGGCGGCACCGGAACGCCACCTATGCCGTGGGATGGGAACTCGATTACATGGTCCCAATTGATGATGGCCTGGCAACGAGCCATTTGATTGGCGATGTGTCCGAATGGAGGATATCCATAGACCAATTGGTATAGGATACATCCTAGCGACCAGACGTCACTGGGTTTTCCCAGTTTCATGAGCTTAGGGCGGCCCGGAACCCGAGCACCGTGTAGTGCATTGTAATCCATCAGCGACTCAGGAGACATGTAATTTGGAGTACCAATTTGAGCCTCACGATGAACGTTGACAGTTTCATCAGTTTGAATGGCATTCGCAATACCAAAATCAATGAGTTTCAGTCTGCCCTGGACAAGAACAAAGTTGGCGGGCTTCAAATCCGAATGGACAATATCAAAATCATGGACCGAGTTGACACATTCCAACATCTCTTTCCAGTAGAAGCGTACAAAGACAGTATCGAGCTTGGCTGATTCGAAACCCTGTCGTGACTTCAGGAGAGTGTTCATATCAAGTTCACCCATCTCCATAACCTAGATCAGTGTTAACATGAAAGAGCATAATGGCCATCAGATTCCAACTTACAATGGTTAGGAGTTGCTTCTCATGGTTCATTTCATAATCCAAAAGTGAAATTACCCGGTCCACCTTGTCCAACTTCCGCAGAAGATCGATCTCACCCTTGTATCCCTTGATAGTCATCTCATCGGCATGCTCCAGTGCCACACGCTTGAGAGCCCACATTTTGCCGTTGTCGGCAGTTACCCGGTACACCTTTGCACTTCCACCACGACCGAGACAATCGAGTCTAGTGAAGACTTTTCCATTGACCTTTATCACATTTCGTCGTTGCTTTACTGGAGCAGCGGCCGTAGCAACGTCAGTAGCGGAGACCTTAGCGGGTGGCGGCGGAGCGGGGCGGTGTGGAATATTGTTGTTAACCATGGTTAGTGGCTTTCTATCGGGTGATTGTTCACGTGGTGCTGGTGCAGGTGGCGCTTCGACACTCATGGGGGGCATCTTTTCGGCTTTAGGCGAGGGTTTCCTACTTGAGCGTATGTAAGAAGCCAAGTCGTTTTCTTGACCACCCGCTGGAGTAGGAGCCTCATTATCGGCTTGAGACTGGTAACGATACTGGTAGTCCCAGTCATGGTCCCGGTCCGTCATAAGCGCATCGGGGGAAGCTCTTGAAGCTGATTGCAGAAGATCTACCTGTGACCCGGGACGGCAGATCTCTCTATACCGAGACCCAGGACTGCCAGCCCCATAGTCATCATGCTGTCTCGACCAACGGGAACTACCAATACCCTCATGGCCATGTTCACGTCGATCATCAGCTCTGCCTTCATAAGATTCGTGGCTTTCACGATTTTCGAGGCTTTGAGGGACACTGACTGCGGGGGGTTCGCTATCGATCATATCGTGGTCAACATCCTCCACAGTCTGTCTCATCATTCCACGCCGAACCGGACCACTCAAGAAGCCTCCCGGGGTCAATCCTATCCTCTTGACTCTCATCGAACTCTGAAGACCAATGTTATCCTCAAGTCGATGCCTGCCGTATCTTGAAACACTGGCATGTTCGCCTGCCTGGTGAGGCCGAGCCACAGTATGTGGGACCTCCTCTGCGGATGACTGGTTTTCATGAGGCTTGTGATCGCCAGATTTTTCGGCTGAGCTATGACTAACACGCACCACATGCAGCCCCGCAGGCGTATTCACATCATGAGCAACAGAAGGGTAGCTACTGTTAAAGCTGGTGTTGGCTGATGAAGCGTTCTTTGGCTCTGCATAGCCATCCCTACTAGATGGTCTGCTAGACCGCCTTGAGCGACTTGATGTGGAGTTGGTGCTAACGGCTGAGGCTGTGGTCGAGGTAGCGGAAGTCCCGGACATGCCTGTTCTCGACACTGAGTTGCTTCGGCGGTGGCTCATCTGACTCAGACTCTTAGGTGTGTTGCTCAATCGGACCACGCGTTTTCGTGGTGGACTGGGTTCTTCACGACGGGTAGAAGGGACATTTTGAGGCGAGGCTTGCCGGTTATCATAGGAGCTGCTACTTGATCGCAGATGCCGTCGTTCCTCCGTGGAAGCGCGTGAGTAGTTTGGTAAAGTTTCTTTTTGGCTGCTTAGAACACTGCGTCGCCGTGTCATGGGGGGAGAAGAGGCTTTCTTTGAACCATCTGAGTTGTCGTCATTGAGTAGGGCTTTCGTGAGGGCACTGAGTTTCATGGGAACTGGAATTTCGTCGTCGGAACTGTCGTGGGTGACATGCGCCGAGGCCCTCGGCGCTGGTTTAGAGGCATATGATGAAGGCGCAGCGGTGGATGAACTGGAATCGCTTCTAGTAAGACCGGTTCTGGAGGAGGTTGGCCGGTGCGCTTGTCGCTGAGAAGACCTCCGGGCCAATGGGTGCTGTGAAGAGCCCATGGGTGTCGGAGAGCCAGACGACATGACGATGTAGTGATTTCTAAGCCAATGCTTGGAAATAGTTTTAGGGTATGTCGTGAAAGAAGATGACAGGAGTGAATCTCCAATAAACACTAAAGCTTTTCTAGGTGAGTGAATAGGATAGCGGTGGAATATAGAAAGAAAGAAAAAAAATCAGATATCCCGATGCCACGAGCTTATTGGTAGACTCAAGTAACAATGCAATACCCCAGAATACTGACTAGGGCAGGGCGCGGAGGTGGGACTGAGAATCAACAAATACAATGGCAGAATGATGATTGGCGACATTACATCTGTGGTTATGGAAGTCGAGAAAATACAAGAAAACTTTGGATGAGACCCTCTGTTGTACGGATCTGTGTCAAAGATGGCAATGAAGTCCCGGAACAAGGAAAATTCGGGACAAGGAGACTTCATCGCTCGCCAGAACAATCATCGTGGATCCCTTGATAAAACAGCAACCCTTTTCTCGTCCTGCGTACTGCGCGACGTAAGGTAAATACATAAAGTGTACACAGATCAGTGTACAGCCAATCACAGCGCGCAGTGTTGCTCTGCCAACGATCCCGGCATTCTGAAAAATTATTGGCCAGATCAACTTAAATATAGATTTAGATCAAGTCAAGATGCTATAATCAATATCTAACTTAATCAATTAAGTGATATTTGTTGCTGATTTGGAATACAAAAGATGATGTCCCATTTCACAATAACATTATCATCAGTCATTGATGAGCTGTTAATCGCATGCATGTCATACATTTTAATCAATATGTAAATTTGACCTTTAAGACATCACATAGGGTACAGATAGGTTTAACCCTACTAGATATCTTCAAGAAATCACAGAAAAATAAGCCGTGATGCAACTTAAAAACCAGGTTCACTATAGAGATATTGCAACGCCATTAGTTTTGGGAGGAGTTTTTGATTAATTGATAGTTTTACTTTTTTGTTATCATAATTTTGAATGAAATGCCTAGTCGAACAGACCGAAGCCCATGTCGTCATCAGACTCCTCCTTCTCCTCCTCCTTAGCCTCTTCAGCGGGGGCAGCAGAAGCACCGCCAGCGGCAGCAGAAGCGCCACCAGCAGCGGCAGCGGCACCGCCAGAGGGAACAGAAGCCAGTTTGGAGGAACCCTCAGCGATCAGCTAAATCATGTGTTAGCCATGATTTGAATATCGGTATGTGCATCTTGGTCGAGACTTACCTCGTTGACATCTTTGCCGTCAAGCTGAGCCAGAAGCTTCTCAAGGCGGTCGTCATCAGACTCAATACCGACGGCGGAGAGGACCTTAATGATAGACTCCTTGGTGGGAGCGGCACCAGCCAGAGATAGAAGAAGGTAGGCAGCAAGGAACTTCATTGTGTATCTTGAGTTGTGTTAGAAACGCATTAAAGTATATTTCGCATGGAACCGAAAAACGTTCAATTATGTCCCGGCTTCGACTCTTTTCATCATTCCATGTTTCGATGTAGTAGTAGATAGTTTCGGTATTCATTTACTGATTGGCGGCGTGGTCGTGGGGTTGTTTCGAGGTGGGCTGGTCGAGGGCGACATGATCAAAATGGCCGACAATATTCAATACACTATGGTTCCCAGATCAAAGGTATACTCACTATTTTTGAGACACGAGAGGTCAATCGATTTAACCGCAGAAATTGAGGCGGAGACTGAGATCTTCGAAGTCGTTGATGATGGTAGTGATAAAAAAGAGTATTACTATCAGGAACCACAAAAAAAGTTCGGCCAATTTTGACATCCTCTACATTTTTGTGCGGTTTAACTCATTTTAGGGCGGAAATCATGAAAAACAGTGGAGCATGTGGCGCTTTGCTCAGACTCAATTTTATTGGTTCATGACGCCACACAAAAGTAGCCACAGCCACGCGCTGACTAACAGGGGACTTGGGGCTGAGCCTTCTTAGATAAGTTTGATATGACGAGAAGCTTCTAGCAGCGTATATTAACCAGCTCAACTGCTCTCTCCTGTCGAAGAATTTTAACTCTGTAGTTTTTGTTAAGCTGGAGCCGGATACCTGCTATATAGTGATCGCGAGTGTGAAATGGCAAAAAATTGACTCAAACACCACTGAACGGCTCAAAATTATCAGGAAATTCCTTTACTTTGGTCGCGCATTCTGGTACCCAAGCCAGTAATAGAGATTTGAATATTTTTTGAGTTGATATTGCCTGATAGTGGCCTTTGAGTGCTCTTAAACCAACGTCGACTTCGATTTGGCGCGACTGCGCCATATCGTCACTACATCTGTGTTTTTTTGTTGTTTTCATCAATTTAACTTAATTCAAAATGTCATCGGTATGTAACTACTCACTGTGACTGCGCGTAGTACTCTTTATAGTTGTCGCGTGACGAGTTTCATGATCATTAACAGCGTGTAGATTAGCAATCTGTTGGCCTCAATCAATGGAGGAGGTACTTCTGGAGCACCTTCATCAAAGCAACCATCCTCAGGTCTAACTTCTAAACCTACCGACTCAAAACGTCCACCTGCCAACGTATCACGAAATGGCTCTAGCACTATAAATCGTGCGGCTGTATCCGGTGCTTCTCGCCCATCCGATAAATTATCACGGCCATTGCCATCGCGTCCCCCGAACAACACAGTGCCGACTCGCTCCGCTCCTTCCAACGGAATTCAGAAACCCAACAGCCTGTCTCGACCTTCGCCATCTGCCACATCATTGGCGGCTCCTAGAAGCAATCCCAAGAAGGGATCTTTTGCCGAAATCATGGCTCGTGCCAAAATAGCCCAAGAAAAGATGGGGTCTATTGGGATGATTCAGCATAAAAAAGTGGAGGCTACAATGACAGCAAAGGAACGGAAACAACAACTCGAGCAGGCTAAGACGCAGAACAAGAAACAACGGACTGGAGCTATGACAGTTAGGTCAACTGCATCAAAGGATCGCACTGCGTCTTCAGGACCTAAGGCAGTGAAAGAAAAGAAGCCTGTTGTTCCCGAAAAGAAGGTCCGAAAACCACCACCGAGTACTGGTTACACTGGCACTGCGAGACCAAGCGCATCAAGTAGTAAGGTCAAGCCTGGCGGTCCCTTGGGAATAAACAGTGCACTTCTCAAACCCCCAGTGCATCGTCCAGATACTCGACCTTCGCGCTATGAGGAAGAGGAGGAGGACGACATGGACGACTTCATTGCTGACGAGGACGAAGAAGAGGAGGTTGGCTACAACGCTGGTAGACGTCAGTATCGGTATGTTGATGATTACGAATCTGACGGCTCTTCTGATATGGAAGCTGGCATTGATGAGATCGACCGAGAAGAGGCCCGCGCCCAACGAGAGGCTGTTGCTGCCGATAAATGGGAACAGGAGCAAGAGCGCCTGCGCAAAATCGAGAAAGAACGTCGCAAGCGCATGCTGTCATAATTTAAGGATAGTGAGATCGTTTTTCCTTGTCCACTTTTTTTTTCTTTCATTTCACATTATGTTTTCTTATAGCATTTGGCTCGTTTGATTTGGCTTTCATTTTGAAAATACCCTCAAGCAACGTCGACAATCATGGCACCGGAGTTTAGCGATTATTCTTTGTATCATTTACACAAATCCATTTCTTTTATGATGCACACTTGCAAAATTTTCATCTTGCATGGCAACAGTCAATATAGAGTGTTTGAATATGTGTACCAGAACAGTTTTGTATCAAAAAGTATATAGGCGATGTGATTTCAAAAATTAGACATAAAGCTATAAACGAATGGATTTGATCCACTATTTGCGCTTGGCCACGCCATTTATAGCCTCCGTAGCGGTTGAGCTACCAATGGCTGTGTCGGTGGAAGTAGCCAGCAAAACATCCAGCTCCGAGGGAGTCATGCCACTCAATTGCTTGTGGAAATCAACAACCTTTTCTGGATCAATAGTACCGACCAATGCAATATTAGTGGCTAGCATTTGTTGGAAAAGAAGCGCGACCAAGCGACCAGACTCATCAAACCAGTTGGCGAAAGGCGCCTCAAATTCCAGTTTTCGAGTTTTCTTTGAGGGATCAACCACGTTGGCAGTGACCTTGTAGATTGGCGAATGTTTACTTGTCTTCGTTGCGATGCTCAGTATGGCACCATTAGGTGCAATGCCTTCATAGACGGTCCCCTTCACTGCAAAGAAATCCCAAATGTATCCCAGCCCACATAAGATGCCATAGACAATAACGGCGATGGTTGTCCATGTTTTGGTGGCTTCAAAACCCAGTTTGTAATCCCACACGAAGCATGCGGCGGCAGTGATGACGGCAGCGGAGCCAAGGCCAATCTGAACATCTACCAAAGTGTGTATTTGTTTGAATTTTAACGAGTTGAGGTAAACTGGAATCGTTTCGTCGGAGGTGGCTTTCAAATCTATCAGGCGGACTCTTGTTAGGAATTGGTACAGCGGAGGTTATTTAGCAGGATATAATTAACATACCCGGAATACTGTAAACGGAAATCTTTTCGGATGCCATGATTGTTAGTTGTCGTGAAGTCTGTGTAGAGAGTGATGGGGCAAGTGACTGAGGTTCTGTTCAACTTTTGTCACGATCCGAGAAGCTCTGCGCATGCAAGCTGGCTTGTTAATGGAGCACATGCTTAGTCAGCTACATTTTGCGTTAAGTCGACAGCTAAGTGCAGGGCCTCGACAACATCACTTCTTCAGCAGATTCGATTGATGCGACCGATGATAACTTGCGCAAAGCTCCAGACACTTCAACCAAAGTGCCAATATCTAGATTGAATTTTTTATAAGACCTTCTACCATGGGCACTTCAGTTCCTCAGACTATCCCCCGGGATCCCCAGTTATTGTGAGGTTTCCTCCCCACTACACCCATCACACCTATATTCCATCCTAACAACGACATTAGTTATTGGATCTTGGTTCCCATCACCATTGTTATGGTATGTATAAAACTATACCATTTTTTGTACAGTAATGAGTTGCTAATGAATCGTCATTTCAGGTTCTAACCGGTATCCTGCGCCATTACGCTACCGTTTTCCTTGCTACTGTGCCCAAAAAACAAGAACCGCTCGCCATCCGTGAACAACGCTCCCTCCAGCACGGTATCGCCACCCGCACGAACTATTTTGTCCTATCTAAGAAGTCCTTTGAGACTCGTCGAGATGCTTTGATCCCCGCCTATGAGTCTGGTGCTTTCCTAAAGGACCCCGGCTCCCAGGGCCAGGCTCCCACAAACCCGTTGACTGATCCCTCTGCAATGGATGGGATGATGGGAATGATGAAGAACAATATGGCCATGATTATCCCTAATACTCTGATAATGAGTTGGATTAACGCTTATTTCAGTGGATATGTCATTATGAAGCTCCCGTTCCCCATCACCATCAAATTCAAGAGTATGCTTCAGGCTGGTGTGGCTACTAAGGATATGGACCCACGCTGGATGTCTAGCATCTCGTGGTACATTCTTTGCATTTTTGGCTTACAACCAGTCTTCAACTTCATTCTTGGTAGCAATGGTGAGTATAGTTTGGAGGCACCAATGCGCTAATGATAGATGTTAACAATCTCTAGCCGCAAATCAAATGGCCCAACAAATGGGTGCCGCGCCGCCTCCTAACATGTTTGCACCAGGGCAAGATCCCGACAAACAGTTCAAGGCGGAAGCTGAGAACATCGCTGTCGTTGACCATTATTCCGTTTTGGATGATGTTGAAGAGAGATTGTTGTCTAATATCTCCGTCTAATGTTACGTCACTGTGTGGAGTATATATACAAATTAATTAGATAGCGAAGAACATGCCTATCATGCGAAGCTAATATAACCGACCCAACACCTTGAACCTTTTTGATGACGATGTTCGAACAGCCATTTCAAGAAGCTGCCAACGAATGATTGCACAAAAACAAACACCAGAACCTAGACAACAACTGCCAGACCCTTTCCTGACTAATCCCACCAGTAGCAGATTCCAAGACCCTCTTTGGCCATGCTGCCCTTGATCTTGTACGGCGCTCTGCGTACCATGGCAAGGTCATCGGCTTGAGAAGGACCCTCGGGAGTTTGATCATGCCACTCTTCGTCGATGACTTGGAAACGAACCATTTCATTGTTATCCATGATAAGGGTTTCGACTGGACCACCTTCTTCCTCTTGGTATTTCCACACCCATGTTTGGTTGGAACGATCACTGGATTCAGTATTAGCAATGAAGTCTCCTACAACTAGGTGGTGTCATGGACTTACAACTCAACTCCGGCAGGGAGACTGTCTGCATCAACGAAGATATCATCAAAGAAATAAGTTCTTACTGTGGGGATGTTAGTGACTTAATCTGAGAAAAATCTCAATAAGAAACTTACAGTGAATACCATCTGGCCCTGAGCTTCGTATTCTGGCCAACATAACCTCGCCGCGGAATGGTCGGAACACTACCACACGGAACTCAACTGTGGTGTATTAGTCACATATACTGGCACACTAAAACAACTCTGAAAAAAAACCTACCATTAACATTGACGAGACCGTCACCATGACCGATTAATCCCTCGGAAGCCCATAACAGATCATACAAACAGATACAAAGACCAATACCTTGGACTACCTAGATATAGGGTCAGACAACTATACATATTTTTTCTCCCACAACTTTACATACTCTGTTGGCATATTTGGAATTAATGTTGTCTTCAATGGCATCACGACTGCGCTTGGAGAAATCATCTGGTGCGATTTGCACCAGGTCAGCAACCTTAGTCTACAAATCAAGTTAGTGAAATGGATTCTGTATTCTCATAGGTACTTATACGGTTTACATACAAGAATAAACATAGTGAAGGGATTATAAGTTGCGATGGTGTGATGTATCACAGACCGTTATGAAAGGTTATCTTATTATGGCGCAGAATTTTTATTGCGACTGTACTATTAAGAGAACCTGTGGCTCAAAATGATACTCTGGTAACTTATAGGTCTCGCAATAAGACGAAGGCCAACTATCTAGTCCCAACCAGACTTGCACGTGCCAAACTACCTCGAAAATGGAAGATTTGATGAAGTTTTTGACTTGTAAGTCGTCAATGTAGTCTTCATTGTCGTTGTAGAACTGCACGTGATTTTTTCCGTTTACGCATAGGCGGTCACTTGTTAGCGGCAGTTTCCTGCCATCTGCGACAGGTGGCTGTGACCAATCAGCAACGCGTCGGTGGGGCGAATCCTGGAAAGCCCAAGGCTCTTGCCAACCTTGCTTGCTCATCTGGAAATATTTCCTTGTCTTCAACCTCAATTTATCACACATTGGTCTGATTATTGGTAAATTGTTGCGGTTGTCAACATCGCCATCATCTTTCCGCGACTTTGAACAGTCAGGACTAGCTACTGGACTTTCTAGTCTGTCTTTCATTGCCTATTCGAGCATCGTGGCTGGCAGCTGCTCAGAACCCGACCGACACGTCCCTTCGCCCAAAACTCGCGGTCATCCCATATCAAAACCACCCCTTTTGCACCTATCGCGTTCGCTCAAAACATCCACTTGCCAATTTCTGCTCTATTAAAGTTTTTCTGTGTCACAAACCTTTTCCTCAGCACTTGCTTTCCGCAATCGGAGACCAACATTTTGCTGAACAACTTGTTTGAGTTTCATCCTTTGCTTTTTCCTATTAGTCAAGATGTCCTATAATTACAACGCCCCCCCACCGCCTCCGCCTACTGGGCAAACAGCAGCTGCGTACGGCTCTAACCCAAATTCGTACGGCTCGCAGTCTGGCCGTGGCGGAGCTGGAGGTGGTCGGGGCCGTGGTAACTACAATCGCCAGAACCAACATCATGCTCAATCCACCGGTTATACTGATCCGGCTACTGCTGCTGCCTATCATCATCAAGCCAATGCAACTGCGTATGCCCATGGACAATACCCAGCTGGATATTGGCCGACTGATCCTGCTGCGGCAGCAGCTGCAGCAGGTGCCGCTTCTGCCTACCAACAGCACCAGCAACCCCATCCGCAGGGACAGGCCCACGGCATGCCCAACACTGCTACGCCTACCGCTTACTATGGCGCCTACAATCAACCTCAGTATCCTCCCCAGCCAGTGTATGGGGAGCACGCTTATGGTGATCAAAATGCTTATGCTGCCCACTATGGTGCCCAGCCCACCTGGCCCCCCGCTACCACTCACGCGGTTCCGTTCACCAGCGGTGGTGGCGGCCGTGGCGGCCGTGGCGGTCGTGGCGGTTACAATGATCGTGGCGGTCATCGTGGAAATCATGGATCTACTGAGCAGCAGCATTCCGTGAACGGCCGTTTCGGCCAAGGCCACTTTGATCGTCGTAATCAGGGCCAAGGCTCTGCTTATCACTTCCCTCCTCCCGCACCTCCAATTTCTGACCAGTTCAACAAGCATCATCACAATAGCAATTTTAACCAGCGTGGCCGTGGCCGTGGCGGCTTCCGTGATAACAGCCGTGGCCGTGGCAACTATCACAACAACGGTCCTGGCCATCATAATAGCAATAACAACCACAACTCCTACAACAATAATAGGAACCATGGCAACCAGCGTTTTAAGAAAGATGGCGGTGACGATAGATCTAACCACACTCATCATCACAATAAGGGCCAAGCCAATTCCGATGCTGCTGCCAACGCATCCAACAAGCCTGACCCAGTGGCGGCCGGCAAAAAGAAGAAAAGAAAGACTAACACTCTGGGCTTGACCCCGGGTGATGAAAGTGCATCTGAGAATGATGAAGGCGAAGAAAAGTACCTCATTGAGTTGATGGGCCCTGAAACTATGCAGTAAGTACATGTAGCTCAGGATGGTCACTGCCATGACACTAACCATATAAAGAATCACCGATATTCCCGCTTATATTGCCGATCGCCGCAAGAACTTCCCAACAAGGGAACGTGTTGAAGCTAAAAAGGCTGCGGAAGCCTCAGCTAAACAGGCCCGTGAGGATGAAGAGGAAGCTACCCATCTTCAGAAGCAAGCTGAAAAACTTCGCAAGCAGCTCCGCAAGGTCGAGTCTTCTATTAAGCGTAAGCGTGAGCAACAGGACGAGGGTGATGACTTGCGCCAAGAGTCCTCTGATGAATCGGAGTCCGATGACGAGGAAGAGTCCGCCAAGCGGAAGGCGGAAGAAGAGAAGAAGGCCGACGTAACAAAGCACTGCAAGTATTATTCTACTGGTGGCAGCTGTGGTAAAAAGGGCAAGTGCCGGTTTGTTCACGATCCTGCTGTTCGTGATGCTGCTCTGAAGGAAAAGGAAGCCAACAATGGCAAGATGACCATCCGCCAGCGTTTGATCCTGAACGATAAAGAGCAGGAGGACCTGTCAATTCTTGAATCCATTGAATATCTACGCCAGAAGGGTGTTATGGAGAAGGCGGGTATCGTCTTGACTTGCCCTCCTGCCCCTGACAAGCAGGAGAACGACAGCAAGTCTGTTGAGCCTACGGATGAGGTGACCACTGAGGCTGAAGCTGCCAAGAAAGAGGGTGATGAAGCTGCTCCGTCTTCTCCAACACAGACTCCCGCCACACAGCCTTCGGGTGTCAAGTCACTTCCAGTGTCCAACTCTCTGCCCCAGAAACCTCCATCCTCGGCTGTTCCTGCTGGAAAACCCCATACCAAACGCCAAGCTAATTGGAATAGCAGCTATATGAAGTCTGAGGATCTTCCTTAATTTCCATGATCGATGATACTGTCTTTCCTTTTTTTCTTCCTAGCTTATGCGTGCAAGGCTTTCCTCTATCAGCCACTTGTCTACATACCCTTTTGTTTGGTCTCATGCCCTCAAAATTACTTCTATTTTGAAATGTCGATTGTTCGGCTCTTGTTGCGGCCTACATTGTATTACTTTTCTAAACTGTTTTCTTTCTGTTTACTCTTATTTGGAGTTGTTGGCATTGTCTTTGTACTTGGCTTCTGTTCAAGTGTTGTTTCAATTATGGGCTTGCGAAGTGGTGATAATGTGATAGTTCACATCAAGCCTGGGCTAATTTTACATGAGGACAGAATGTTGTGATACCCTAGTTTCAAGACTGTTCCAATGTACTTTCATGTCTTTGCAATTGAATTACTAAACAAATTTGTTTCAACACAGTGCCAACCCATTCTTGTGTTTTCTTATTCACCATGTCCCTTTAAATTCGATTGCTACTACGCTTTAGCCGACGTTAGACCAAGCTAGGCGAGCCTTAGTGGCAACGCTGCGTACCGCTCTAACCTTATCACCCGAGGAGATGGCCAATGCTCTCTTGACTTTAGGTGCTACGCTCACAAGATGCTTATCTGAGAACTTTTCCGGAATTTGTTCCAACAACTCCAGTGCCAACTTCCTAGCGCTAGCTAGCACCGTCGCAGCAGTAGAAGACTTAGAGATAATGTCTTGAGGGAACCAGTCCTCGACCTTTTCTACCATTACAGAGTCAGGAGTAAGAACAGCAACCTGTAAGCAGACCTCAATAGTTGACTTGGCGTGACCCTCGAGAAGAGTGGGACTAGCGGCCATAATGGTCTTCAGAATAGCCAAAGAGGGACTGGAAATCGTTGGAGAGGGAAGAGTCGCCAAGGCAGCAAGGACCGTGCGGACTAAGGCTGGGGCGTCATCTTCGTAAACATTAAAAGACAAATGGCGAATACCAGCTAGTAAAGCAATGGTTGAGGAAGCTGCAGACAACTTCTCTTGCGCTGTGGAAGCCGTAGGTTGAGGAAGAGCAGACTTGAGAAGAGGAGATAAAATCTCGAGGTAAGCTCTCTGGGTCCAAGTGGGCTTGGTAATGCCATGGAAGGCCTTCGCTAGGCGAGGCCTAGGGGCGAAGATGTAGTCGAACCATTGGGCGAGGGCGATGCCAGACGTAGGATTTGTAGGCAAAGTGCAGAGGGTGGCAAGGGCAGTGGAGAGGACGTTACCGGTGTAGCGGCGTAGAGCACCAGCGAGAAGACCGTAGATGGCGGTAGTCAAGGGAAGGATAACGGGAAAAGGGTCCACGGTTGTAGCGAGGTGTGACAACCGAGACTCTATTAAACTGAGGAGGAGTGGGATTTTCTCGAAGGGATGTTTGTTGGCGAGGACGGTCAACCAATAGGCATGGGAGATTGCGGCGGTAGTTGAGAATGTGGCTGAGGATTCAAGAGGGAGAAGTGACTGGACAATGACTTGCTGGCCAAGACCCGTTGTAAAGAGCGTGGACACGACGGAAGGACGAATAGACTGAAGGATAGCTGTAGACAGATCCAGAAAAGGAGGTAGAAGGTCTCTGGATGGGGGCAGGGCCTCGAGGGTAGTAGTATTGTAGAATTCAACAGGATTCAACCCAGATAGGAAATTCTCGGAAATCTTTGGATGGAACAGAGTGAAGATGGTTTTCTCAAGAGCCAATTGTTGCTGTTGCTTTTCAGTCAGCTCGCTAACAATGTATGTAGTCAGCTGACTTAAGAAGAAGAGGAAACGACAGCTTGAATCGGAGTTATCATCAAAGGGTGCAGCTATATGGAGTTCGTTGGCCGAAGAGACGCGGAAAACTTGGTGAACGATGCCCTGGATGATGTAGAGACCAATTAAAGAGATATCTATATGGACTGTGTCGGTAGGCTCTGAGATAGCCGCGACAGTAGCGTCGACATCAGATGCGGGAACATCTTGTCCAAATGTGGGAAGGGTGGGGAACCTCTCGGCAACATGGGTAGTCCATGACTTGGCAGTAGTACCTTCGGGGAGCTCGAGAGTGGGCTTTTTGGGTAGTTTGACGTGGCAAGCGGTGCTAAAATTCATGAACGCAGCTTGTAGAGCAGTCAAGTAAACAGACCAGTTGGGGTGGCTGAAGTCCTGTAATTGCTGAGCGATGACAATGGAAGAGTTGAGTGTGATGTTGAGGCGGGAGACTAGAGGGAGGAAGTGACTGTAGACGGAGCTAGAAGTAGGAAGGCTGGAGCAGCCGATGTATGCGATGCGAGAAGTCAACGCAGTGAAGGCATCGGTAGACAGAGTAGAAGTAAGGGAAGGGTCTAGCGTGATATCAATAAGTCGGGAGAAGGCCGGAGACCAAGAAGAAGCAACACGCTGGAAAGCTTCTACGGTGTCCTGGATAATGGCATCAGATAAGCCAGTTGGGTCGACTAGGAGACGGGTTAGTGTAGCCGAGATTTCAGCATTGGTTTCTGAGGTAAGGAGAAGAGAACCGGGTTCAACAGAAGGCTGAGAGGCTAGAAGACCGAGAGTCTGCACGGCATTATTGTTGATCTCTGATTTCTCGACAAACAGTTGCTTAAGGGTGGTTTCGTAAAGACTAGCAAAAGTAGAGTCAACAGCCTTAAAAGTTTTCTTGTCATCCCCAGAGAGATTTTTGGGGTTCTTGAGGTAGAGCATCCGGATAGCCAAGATAGAGTTGAGAAGAGTGAGGAGAGCGGATGCATGTTCGGCAGACTTAATGTGCCGAAGAGTGTCCCGAATGTGGTTGACCGTTGGTGCTACCAGAGGAGCAAAGGCAGCAAACTTGGCTCGCATCAAAGCAACAAGTAGATTTCCAGCACCAGTGGCATATGTAGTAGAGCTCAGGTCATCAGTACATTCGCGAAGTACCGAAAGTACGAACGTCCGGAGATCGTCGTCCTCTAAAGCTTTGGTCAAGGAGGTGAACAGATCAAGAGTAGCAGTAATAATATCATCAACATCACCATTGCGAACTTCATATTTCAGAGAGCTCCAAATGCGATCAGCATACGGGGCAATGGTGGTCTTGGATGGAGAGTAGCTCTTGATATCAGCTTGCAAAGTACGAATGATATCAAGTTTTACGTTGACAGTGGCAATACTAGAATCAAGCTTCTCCAGAAGAAATGGGAACGCATGTGGAGCCATTGCTGACGTTGCTGAAAAGCATCCACGCAATGCCGTCTTGAGAGCATCAACGGTAACATCATGTGGTTGTTGTGTTGCGCGTAGGGAGATGGGGTAATAAGCCGCGAAGGTGTTGAAGATCTCTTTGGAGAGTTCTTCTGAGGGTTGGAAGTTCTTTTGAAATATTGTGAGGAGACTGAACCACTTCAAGATGTTGCGGGGATCGCGTTCCGACCGGCACATAGAAATAATTTCTTTGATGAATGTAAAGTCATCGCCTTGCTTTGTGCGCAGATCAGTGACAATCTTGGGGTTTGTGACACAGATTTCGAAGAACTCGTAGACAGCGAGTCGGGTGACTGGGATTTGATCCCGGAAGTCATCGCCCATGGCACAGACGGCACGAATCATACCCGCGGCAGCATCTACGGGAAAAAACTTCATTGTCGTAAGAGTCGACAGGGCTTTTGATGATGGCAAAATGCCACTGCGGGAGTCGATGGTGAACATGGAGCTGAAATAGGCGATCAGGACTCGTACTAGATAAGGGTCAACATGACGGTCATGGCCGCGATGAATATGTTGGCGACATACATTGATCAACCCGAAGAATGTCTTTTTCTAAGAGCGCAAGAGTCGTAGAGATGAAATCAAGAGCTGTCCATGATATATATATATATGTTAGAATTCGACTCCATAATTATAGCTATGATGTCATAAACTTAGATGAACATGATATGTGAAAAGTCTAGTATGACGAACCTCTTGCTCTGGCGATACGATCGCCAGACCCGGACTCAGCATTGTCGCCGAGAATCCAAGGCCGGACACTCTCAACCCATTTTCTCACGGGGTTGGAAGCTCTAGGTGAGTTCTTAATAGCTACATATTATTCGTCAGAACAAGTGATGTGGTTGGTCTAGGCGGTGGTCTATAGCAGCTTACCAGTAGCAGCTTCGGCTGCCAATGCATCCCGGATGTCATGGTTGTCCTCGAGGACAAACTTGAGGGCCAATTGGTCAAAGTCGGCCATTTGATGAGATACTAGCGTTGTATTCAAGAGCCTGGTTTGTATCGGTGTAATTGTAGTGTTTGTCTGGGATGATTGGAGATCGAATTGATAGGCCCAGGCGTCTGGAGAACGTATGAGCACAATTTACAAGCACAGAAAGGATGGTGCAAGCGAACCACGGACAGTGCGGAGATGGTTAAGACTGGGGATGCGGAGACGAGAAGTTGGATATCTATTGAGATCGCACAGTCGTTCCAGTATATAGAACGAGGCGGTGAAGGTTCGCCCGGTCGTTTCTTGTCACAGTAGATTATGGTATCTGGTTAGATAGATAAGTTTGGGGTATTCATGTATTCATCTCGAAGGCATGGTAGACAGTCCACACACGATTGCTCTTGTGTTGTCTATACCCTACTTCTTATTGGCTCTCATGATCGCTTTGTAATCCCAGTTGAGTCAAAGTGGTGACAGGGCTCCATCCCACTTTTCAGCCATCTTGAAATCGATAAAATCAGTTAATTCTGGCCGTGTAATGGCAGAATGCGAGTTTAACGGCTGATAAGAAGGCGGTGGAGGTTATCAGGCCAATGAGTGCCTTGGTACGAACAGTGGGACCGCAGCTAGCCCAAAAAGGAAAGACCACATTCAAGAATTTTCTCGATATATTTTGCGTCATTCATGAATAAGACGAGGAGCGGCAGTGCGCTCTGGCGCGCGCAATTTTGAAAGTGGTTGAACAGAAGTCAAGATCTGATTAAATCCTCAGTACAATGTTAGCGGTCACTAAGAAGGCTTTAGAACTCTGAAGTAAGCTTAATTGGCTAATACCACCTTTCCAGAAACCGCAACTCTGGCTATAGGGTCAATGAGATGAACATTTATTGTGTGATGTTGTCTCAATAAGAAATTTATTCGTCAATCTACATCCCGGCTTCGGCGACAGTCCAAAAGTCATTCCTTAAAGCTGGAGCTTCCGCCACCAATGGGTGTATCTTCTTTTTGAGCCTCTTTTTTTACTTTTTGTTCTCTTTGTAGTTAGTAGTTTTTAATAGATACCCATTTCCGATATCCTTCGAAGGCTTCCCTTTCTTCTGGAGTCGCCTGAGTCGTTCTGAATTCTGCGACCACCTCCCATCAACCGTACCTTCTTTTGATCCACATATATACACTCTTTTTTTTGTAAACCTTCACTTTAAATCATCATGCCCGAACCCATCAACGTTGGTCCCAACATGTCCGTCGCTCCGGCCCTCGTTTCCCCTAGCGTCTCCATCTGCAAGACCATCTTACCGGCGACTATTGCGAAGAACCGTCTTACTGAGGTTGCCAAGACGCTGGAGACCCTCAGAAAGACCCCTTCGCTGGTTGCTTTCCTGGCCAACAAGGACCCTCATGCTATGCAGTATGCCGAGTGGTCTAAGAAGACTTGCGAAGAGAAGTAAGTCATTCCCTATCTTCAATTTTGTTGTTTCCAGCTTGCGAGAGTAACCATCTGTCGCATGTCGTTCGCCTATCGCATTCTGGATGCACATAGCATAGATTCTCTCCTGAAGAATATGAACTAACATCAATTTATCTACAGCGGCTTCAAGTTCGAACTCCGCATCGTTGACCCTCAGGAGATTGAGGCTAAGATCGTCGAGGCCAACGAGGATGATTCCGTTGACGGCATCATGGTCTACTACCCCATCTTCCCGGATAACCTGATGCAGGACAAGTACATTCAGGAGACTGTCGCCCTTGAGAAGGACGTCGAGGGTCTCCGCCACACCCACCTTTACAACATGTACCACAACATTCGCTACCTCGACCCTCCCCACAACCTCCAGAAGTCTATTCTTCCTTGCACGCCGTTAGCCGTTGTCAAGATTATGGAGCACCTTCAGCTCTACAACCCGCTTCTGTCTTATAGTAACCGCCTTTACGGCCGTACCATCACCGTCATTAACCGGTCCGAAGTCAACGGTCGTCCCCTGGCTGCCCTGCTCGCCAACGACGGTGCCACCGTTTACTCTGTTGACATCAATGGCGTTCAAATGTTCACTCGTGGTGAGGGTATCCGCTATGTTCGTTACGTCGTTCATGAGAAGCCGGGCTGGACTGTTGATGACTGCCTGCCTCTTAGTGATGTTGTCATTGGTGGTGTTCCTTCTGAGAGCTACAAGGTTAAGACCGAGCTTGTTCGTCAGGGCGCCATCTGCATCAACTTCTCTTCTTACCGCAATTTCGATAACCCGGCCATCAAGGAGCGGGCCGCTATTTACGTTCCCTCCGTTGGCAAGGTTACTATTTCTATGCTGTTGCGTAACACTGTTGTAAGTTTCTACCAACTATATGTTTATTCCTGCTTCATGATACTAACCAAGGTTGTAGCGTCTCATCACAAACCGTGCTATTGCCAAGGCTCAGAAGGAGAACGAAGCCAAGCTTCTGGCCAAGGCCGAGGCTATCGTCGAAACCGAGAAGGCTCGAGCTTAATTGACGACTAATGAATAGATCTTAAGGGGGGGAGATGCTGGAAATTTTTTTTTAAAAAAAAAGCATAAGAAAAATAGGACTAATCTTAAAGGATATTTGTATTGCATTAAATAACAGTTTGCTCATTAAAGGGACTGCTGTCACACAGGATAAGACACAGCAGATAGAGACGGCAGAGTTCACGGAGTTTAAATTGGATTTTACAAAACTTTGTGTTTGATTGTTACACGTTTAGATCTGTATACAGTTTATTTGTATTATGTACATGCTATCGCCAGTGGTATATGAAAAACAAGACGCAAAGCCGCTTCCAAAACTCAACATTATCATCTTACATTTCCATACATCTCATACGTTTATTATAGATACTGAAGACCATTACTTGATCAAGCGGGCATTCTGGCCTACAATGCATCTGATCAAGTCCCAGTCGCCATTGGCACCAACCCAATCGGTGACAACAATGCCAGTAGCACCATCGCCAACACGCAATTGCTTTGGACCCTTTCCGTCAACTCCATGGCTCCCACAAAGATATTCAATAATAGAGGGATTTAACTTAGCAGCGATCCGCTCAGGCCAGCATGTGGTATTGAAGAAATTACTCGCCGTCAAGAAGTTAACAAACACATGATCTCCATCACCACCCTGTTCCGCTGCCCTTTCCAAATGCGCACAGCTAAAGTTGCGCTTCTTCTCAATGTTCTGGCTCTCTGAAACTTCGTAGAAGTCCTGGACGCGGACAAGACCGCCAGCTGTAAGCGCATCTTCGCAATTGTCGGGCCAGGGCGAAGCCTGGATACCACAGCAGTTCCGGTGCTCGTCGAGAGGGCCAAAGCGGGACATGAGGATTATTTTACTACGGGCATCACCAAGCTTAGGGATACGCGGTTCGGTGAACCAGCGGTCGAGCTTGCCCGGGATGTACCGGTTGTGCAAATGCTTACCGAGATCGCCGTCAGTGCCCTTTCCGGTGCCCTCGCGCTTAATGCTCATAATAACAGTCTCACTGGGGTTCTCTTCAAGGAACTTGTAGATGGGATCCAGAATATCAGCCAGATATTTGTTACTGGTGAGACGGATGGGGAAGACGGAGTGGACGAGGGTCAGGTCGTCCTTGTCACTTTCGACAGAGACGCGAATGTCAAGGAAGCGGACACCGTTTTGGAGCTGTTCGGGAATGTCAACAGCCTGGCAGCGGACGGAAGGCAGAGCAATGTGACAAGTAGGAGAGTTGTGGGTGCCAGGAATGGAAAGGCGGGTAAGAAGGGTATCATCGGGGAGTTTTTCCATCCAACGATTCAAATGAGCCGAGGACAAGAGGGTAATGAGGCCAGAAGAGCGAACATAAACCGCGGTAATGTCAAGAGATCCGCCATTGGTAGGACGGAGGACGGCGGACTTCTTGTTGGGGCTGGGCACATCGGTCTCATAGTTCTTGTCCTCGTGGATAAACTGGAACCGCACAACTTCATGCGAGGGCTTGTCAGGGACATTAATATCGGTCTGGCGGGTATCAAAAGCGGGAATATCGAAAGAGACTTCTTGCGCGTGGTTGGCTTTGCCAACTGCGACCAACTGGGTGCGAGAAAAGTCAGTGGCATTGAGGAAACTGGAAACAGTGGCCACAACATTGCCCAGAGTCGTGCCTACGGCCTCCTTTGTGCCCGAGAACCGCTCATACTTTGTCAATTTAAGAGGTTTAGACGTAAGATTTCTAACGGTGACATTAGTCATGTTGGTAGGTAAAATATTGGTATTATATGATAGGTTGGTGATATGCGCTCGAGGTGCAGATGACGAGCAGACAATATAACGCCTGGGGTTTGGAACTGACGTTACGTTGACAGGTTTCGGCAGATTAACGAGCGTGTAGGAATGAGCCAGTGGGACTAGCGACTTAGTTAATGTTGATATATTGATGGATATTTAAGGTCACAAAAGTTCAAAGAGACAAATCCGTAGCACGAAAAGGGACATGAATAGAAAGAATAATAAAAGTGGCGATCGCTATGGGGTTAAGTAGCTATTCAGCTCCAACCGGCTGGACCCTCTTCTATCTAGGAATATTTAGGAACCCATTCACAGCTCTTTCCCCAAAGTCAGAATCGAGGAATCGAGCTGGAATATGACGCCAACCCCCATCCTAATCCGAACAAAAGACTCATCCTGCCACCCTCCGGCAAGGGCACGTCCGTTGACCTCAGCGCCAAGCTGGTCACGTTTTCATGAAAAACCCAACTTTTTATGTCCGAACGCGTCGATGAAGATAATCCTGTCAATATAGGCTTTTAAGCTAAATCTTTTTGGTATTGAGATTAATGTCTTTGTCCGCAATATAAGTCACAGTGTGCAATATAATAGTTGAAAATGCCCCACATTTGCTTCTGATCAACATCCCTGGTAAAGTTCCCAGATGGCAGATCATGATTTGTTAGTTGGAGCAAAGTTTATCTTGTCTGTTTTTCCGTAAAACAACAAAAAAGACGGCTTAAAAAATTGTTCATTATTGAATTAGAGTTTACCTGAGATACAATGATGGTCTAAACCCTTAATGTCATTTAAACCAGGCAAATAAATGTACCAACATTTATGAGACGCTCTTATCACATACTTTTTTATATTTATATCGGTGATCCTTATACTAATAGGGTTGTAACAAAACATGGGTTATATCTCTGAACCCTAACTCTTAGACCTCATCAAAATTGTCATGTGAACATTACTAGACATCTCAAGAGAACAAAAATAATCAAGTTCGGCTTGTTACAAACTTGTAATCTATGTTGACATTTGTCTCTTTCAAAGTTCTACCTGACCAGTAGATTCAGCAGCTGCACTTACAAGTTTATACATCTATATTGTTTGTTACTGAGCGGTCGTAACATCACATTTTATGCGCCTTGGGGCCATGTGTATTCAGCCATAATTGAATTTCAATTGCCTGTATCGTGCACTGCATCCATTTCATCATTTCTTGCATCACAGCTTTTGAATGGCAGTTCAAATGGTGTGTCGCATGTCTTCGGTTAATTGATATTCGTTGTATTTTCAATATACCCGCTAAACATTTCAGCCTTGTCTTTGGCGGATCAAGCAACCACTTACGTTAGGCCAGGACCCGCCAGAGAGTAAACATTGCCATCATAAAAAGACCAACAGACCGACATAATTGATAAATTTCACTTTGCATGACTAAATTATACGGATACATCGCTTTACCATATTCTAACATTCTAGAATAAGACTCTTTACCGCCTACTGAGCTTCATTTATCTAGTTACCAAACTATTCGTCACTAATCTTTGTCTTTTTCTGAACGCCCACACCCCACGCCATGACCATTAAAAAGAAGAAGCCCGCAAGCAACCCCGCTCGCGGGTTCGCCACCACCTCTATGCCTTCTAAAGCTCGAACCGAAGCTGATGCAGTCCTTTCTGCTCCCAAAAAAGATCCTAAATCCGCTTTTGATAATTCAAAATCTGGCGCAGCGGGTGGTAAGGGCAAGGATCCTGCGGGGCCTGCTGCGAAGCCTGTTCCGGAGTCAAACCCCACGGCTGCTACGATTGCAGAGCCTACCAAGACCCCCAACACAACTTCAACTTCTGTAGCCCCCACCAAGGAACTTTCCGCCGAGGAGTATGCAGCTCAGCTGGAAGAGGCTGAGTTGCAGAACTTGGTGGACCAGAACGCTGAGAAAGTGCGCCGTGATTGCAAGCGCCAGCGGACTCGGTTAAAAACTGACCAGAGACTGCTTCGGGGTCAGGCTGATCCTATCAACAGTCAGAAATGGCTGCCACAGGAGATCATTGACCGTGTCATGGAGTTAATCCAAGCTGAGAAACGCCTCGGGTCGGCTCCTACTGGCTCTAGTGGTCAATCAGTGGCTTTGAAGGCACAGCAGGAGGATGTTATGGCCATCAGACTTTGGACGTTGAAAGAAACCCTTCTGGCGTTGGGCTTTGCGCCAGAGAAGGTGCAAGAGGTGATCAAGGTCGTGTTGGAGTACGGGCCAGACCCGGCTTCCGTTGGCAAGGATAGCATCTGGGGTCTTGAGGAGGCCCTGGAGTGGTTTGCTCGTGAATGCCCAGAGGAAGATCTCCCCTCCTATGAAAACAAATTTAAAGACAAGAAAATACAAGGTAAGTCAGGTTTTGGTAGTCAAGTTACAGGTAAATGACTGACTTCCTGCAGACACTGGCATCACATCTGGACAGCTGGCCCAATCCACGAAGGGCCCCCATACGAAAAAGGAAACGGAGCCCAAAAAGCCCAAGGCCTCCACCCCAAAGAAAAAGACCAATATTGTCTATGACCTGAGTGACATTGAGCCTGAAGACCTTGCTCCTCAATATCTCGAGACGAAGGAAAAGATTTTTGAAATTAAGAGCACAGTGCCACCTCAAAAGAAAGGATCCAAGAAATCACTGATTGGCCTATCTGATGCAGATGCTGCTGCTTTAGACCGCCTTAAAGCCAAGCTGGAGCGCATCGAGAATGATATCTTGTTTGACAAGTTTGCCAAAATTGAGGCTGATAAAAAATGGTCGGAAAAGAAAATTGTCCTCGAAAAGGAGCTTGCTGCAGCTCGGCAAGAGCGGGCACGAGCCAAGGCCGAGGCAGACAAGGCAGCGGTAGCCGAAGAAGCTGCAGCTTTGAAAGCTCTCGAAAACACTCAAAAGGCCGTAGATGAACAAGCGGACAATGATGCCGATGAATTTACCCGGGAGGCTGAACGTATGGCAGCTGAACTTCTCGCAGAGACTGAAGATGAAGATGGGGTGGATCTTGGCGATTTGTTTGGCAGTTTGCCGAGATTAGAAACAGATGCTAATGGGAAGTCGGTAACAGTCACGACTGGTAAGGATGGCAAGATGGTTGCCATACGCACATTCTCTGATTTGTCGAGGATCAACCCCATGCGTATCTTGGAATTAACATGCCATTCTCGGGATAATTCGGTGAATAGGAGTAAGATCAAGGCTGTGGTAATCTCTGACGCTCCTTTTGCTGTCCGCTACTTGGTTGCCATTCAATGGACCAAGCCTCAGGAGTTGGCTGTGGGTCTCATTATTCCTGGGGTTGAGGTATACCACGATGCAGTACTGACAGAATTTTCCATGGCTACTATCGCTACACCCAATAAGGCACAGTCCGAGGCTTTTATTACTACAGCAGCTCTTTTCATTCTTTCCGTCAATGCGCCAAGAGAGCATAAATGGATCTACAACCAGTTGTCTCCTCAGTGGAAGAAGCTTTGGGACGAGTGGACTGAGGCGCGGAAAGAGAAGTCGGATATTGCTGACCGTGAAACCATCAAGAAACTTCGTGAACTCATTAGACAAAAGAATGCTCGGGATTTGGAAGATGGCGTCATTCTGCAAAGGTCGTTCAGAGGTCGCGTGGCTGCTAGGAAGCAAGGTGATGACGAGAACGCCCAAACCAACAAGGGTCCTATCAATCAGGCTGATTCAGATGCTATTGCAAGACAATGGTGGGAGAAGACTCAAACCTCAAAGTTCCAGGTAATGGTCAACTTCAGACAACAATTGCCAATGTGGAGGTTCAAGGAACAGGTATTGGCTGCCGTTGATAACAATCCCATCACTATAATTTGTGGTGAGACCGGTTGTGGTAAAAGTACTCAGGTACCGGCTTTCCTGCTGGAGCATGAGATGTCACAGGGCAAGCGCTGCAAAATTTATTGTACAGAACCCCGTCGTATATCGGCAATGTCTCTGGCCAGACGTGTTAGTGAGGAACTGGGTGAGAATAGGGGTGATATCGGTACTTATCGGTCATTGGTTGGCTACTCTATTCGCCTCGAGTCCAATACTACCAAAGAGACAAAGTTGGTGTATGCCACTACCGGCATCGTCATGCGGATGCTGGAGAGCTCCAATGACTTGCAAGAAGTAACTCATTTGGTCCTCGATGAAGTCCATGAGCGTACTATCGATAGTGACTTCTTGCTTATTGTCTTGAAGCGTTTGATGAAAAAGCGTTCTGACCTCAAGGTTGTGCTCATGTCGGCTACTGTTGATGCCGAGAAGTTTTCCAATTATCTCGATGGTGCGCCAGTTCTTCAGGTCCCCGGGCGTACATTCCACGTCAAGACTTACTTCATAGAAGACGCTATTGAGCTCACTGGTTGGACCACAGATGAGGAGGAGCAGATAATTGAGATTGACGATGACCCGCCGGAGCCTGATGCCGAGGGCACGAACAAGCCGGACTTGGCGTCATATCTGACCACCTACTCGCCGTCTACTAGGAACACAATTGCAAATATGAATGATAAGCTCATTGAATTTGATCTTATCGTCCAGTTGATTGCCAAAATTGGATCCCATGAAGAGTATGTGCCTTACTCCAAGGCTATTTTGGTCTTTTTACCAGGTATGGCTGAGATCCGGACGCTTAATGATATGCTCCTCGGGAATCCAGATTTCAAGGAGTGGCTTGTCTACCCTCTTCACTCGAGTATCGCTACCGAAGACCAGGAGATGGCCTTCGTTGTTCCTCCGGAGGGCAAGCGGAAGATTGTGTTGGCTACCAACATTGCCGAAACTGGTATCACTATTCCTGACATCACTTGTGTCATTGATACGGGTAAACATAAGGAAATGCGTTTTATTGAGAAAAGACAAATGTCACGGCTACTCGACACATTTATCTCCCGTGCCAACGCCAAGCAGCGCCGTGGGCGTGCTGGTCGTGTTCAGGAGGGTCTTTGCTTCCACATGTTCACCAAGTTTAGATTTGAAAACTCTATGGACGATCACCAACAGCCCGAGATGCTCCGTCTATCGCTGCAGGATCTTGCCATGCGGATTAAGATCTGCAAACTGGGTCGTATCGAAGATACCCTCAATGAAGCTCTGGATGCACCTTCGGCCAAGAATATCAAGAGAGCTGTTGTTTCTCTCATTGATGTTCGTGCTCTTACTTTATCTGAGGAACTCACTCCTCTTGGTGTCCAGCTCGCTCGCCTCCCCCTCGATGTATTCCTTGGCAAGCTTCTGCTGACCGGTACTGTTTTCCGTTGCTTGGATATGTCTCTCACTATTGCTGCAGTGTTATCTTCCAAGTCTCCCTTCCAGGCACCGTTTGGACAGCGTGCTCAGGCCGATAATGCGCGCATGTCCTTCCGCCGCGCCGATTCAGATCTGCTGACAATTTACAACGCCTATTGCGCGTGGCGTAAGACTTGCCAAACCACGGGAAAGGACTTCCAGTTTTGCCGCAAGAACTATCTTAACCAGCAGGCACTTTCCAACATTGAGGATCTCAAAGGCCAAATGATGGTAGCCCTTATCGATGCTGGTGTACTGGCATTGACCAATGATGAGCGCAAGAATCTAGACCGCATCCGCTTCCAGTCGAGTCGTGGCCGTAGAGGGACTCAGGCATTCTTTGAGCTTCCTCAGAGGGTAAACCAGAATTCTGAGGTTGACGCTATCACGACAAGTGTTATTGCTTGGAGTTTTTATCCGAAATTGTTGGTGCGGGATCAGCCAAATGGAAAGTTCCGCAATGTTGGGAACAACCAAACGATTAGCTTGCATCCGACTAGTGTCAACAAGGACAGACTGACGGATGCCAAGTGGTTAAGTTACTATCACATTCTGGAGTCCAAGAAGTATGTTCCTTTGAAAATGGGAGTATCGAGACTCTTATGCCGTTGCTAACACTTTTCAGAACATTACATGCACATGAGACCACCGCTGTAGATCCCTTTTCTATTGCGCTTCTTTGTGGTGATGTTCGGTGCAACGTAAGTTTCCTGATCAAGGCCTCAACTACATAAATATACTGACTCTTTTTGTAGCTGTTCTCTGGAGTCCTTACTTTGGACGGCAACCGTGCCCGCTTTTTAGTTTCCGACTGGAAGTCCGCCCTGGCCATCAAGACAATGCGGTATCGCCTCCGTGAAATTCTCTCCAGATCGTTCAAGAATCCGGGGTCGCTTCCTACGCCGCAGCAACAAAAATGGCTAGACATCTGGCAGCGAATATTTGAACAGGAATTTGAGGACCCCAAGGAACGGAAAAAGTATGTCAGGAACGAGATTTAGAGGTTTATCTCATTATGTTGTAATAGTAGTACTAAAAAATGTACAAGGATTTACGTAAACAAAGGGAAATAGAAATCAAGTAAATATTGCAAATGGATATCTCAAGCAAAACAAAAAGCAGTGCCGTAGGTGATGAACTAACTAAAAAGATGACTGCAAACAATCCTAAAAGAGCATAAAATACGAAACCTGACACAAGGAAAACTCAAAAGACCAGATGACAAGACAAGCGTATACAATACAAAAAATACATATTCTCCTACCGCGGATACAACCAATCTGTCACTACCATATCTGGCGCGAACCCGAAATCTCCAATCGCATATGGCATCGATCCACTCATATCCCACACCATCTGCCTGTCCGCTCCGACAACGCCCCCGTCGATCCTCTGGGAGAAAAAATCAGGGTTTGGCCGCGGGTAGTTGAAAAAGTCAAACAGTTCCTTGGCGTCGAGATCTTCAGCTAGCCGGTTTGGCGTCATAGAGGCGGCACAGGGGCGCACGAGGGCTATGGAGCTTGTGGGTCCGGAGCCGTTGCCGCTGGTGTGGCTGTGTTTGTTGGCGGGGCGGGAAAGGAGGATGTCGAGATCGAAGGCAGTCCGGCGCATGTCGGCGAGGATGCGTACGGCAGCGGGCTTTTCGCCGGAGTTTGCGCGGTGTTCGGTGAGGACTCTTTGGAGGAGTTCTGAGTATCGTTTTGACACGGGCCAGTAGCGGCCCATTTCGCGGAGGGTATCGGTGAAGAAGCCGAGTTTGTCATCAATGGTGCCGGTTATTGTGGTGCCGTCGACGAGGATGACGCGGGCGGCGACCCACAAGGTGAAGGCAAAGGGCGGGCCAAATTTGGCGAGCATGCGCTGGTCAACGACAAAATGCGTAAGCTTCTTTATCTCATCGACGGCTTGCAAGCAGCAGGAGGCGGCATAGCGGGAAACTTGGAAGTAACTGGAAACAGTGGTAGGGTAAGCAGCGGATGAGTTGAGGCGGATAACGGTCGTTTGATAAGCGGCATGAAGCATGACCCAGGAAGGGGAAAGGAGTTTGACCGAGTGGCGCTGGAGACGGGACATATCGCCATATTCAGGTGGTAGGTTTTTTTTCCAAGTTTCAAATTCTGCTTGCAGGTCTTGGAAGGTCTTCTGCCACTGTTTGACATCTTGTTCGAGTTGTATGTCGACAGGCCGCTTGAGGAACTGATGGATTTTAGAAAGGATGCCGAGGATTTCGAGGTAGTAGGCGAAGGCGCCCATGTTGTCCCTGGTGTTTGGGTCTTGTTGGTGGTCTTGGGTGCTTTTTGAGTTGTAAAAGAAGCATGTTTGCACATGGGTGCTACAATGATCCCATAGTTCATCTTTGCATGGAAGCATTCGATCAATCTCGTGGTCACTCAGAACGAAGTCGAAGGCAGTGGCGGTAGTGGCATAACGATCAAGCAAGTAAACCATCCAGAACACTCTTCGTCTGGCCTCCTCTTCAATAAAGTCGACTGGTTCCGGCAGTATCATGGCGCGGAGAGTGTAGATGGAAAACTGAGCAGGCTCTACCAAGTTTGCCTCAACTGCCAGGCCGAGTTGGACTACGGACCGGGCAAGTAATGCCAGAACATTCCGTCCCGAGCAGCCATTGCTTCTACCAACAAGGTCAAGGGCGAGGATTACAAGAGCCTGAATCGATTTCACAGTGGAGTTTTCCATGCTGTATAGCAGCACCCGTTGCTTTGAGATGTCGTAGTACCGTTTCCGGTCAGCAGCCGATGTAATTAAATCATCGCAGTAGCGCAGTGTTGTCGCCAAAATAGCATGAATAAGAATCCGATCGGCCTCATCAAGCGGCTTTGAAAATATATTGTCCAATGTAGTTTTGCGGTGTAAGATAGGACACCATGTATTGATGTGTCTGAAGTAGCGGTCGATGATACTGTACAGGATACTGTAAGGAGGGAGATCCCGTTCGATATCAGTTTGTCCGCAGACCCACTGTTGTACAGGAGACGACTGATGTGGCACTTCTACGTTCCCTATATGTTGCTTAGTATACTCAATAGGTGAATGCCCAGGATACTCGGCATGAACTTCAGAATACCCGCTAGAGAGGTCCATGCTAATGCAGCTCGCCGAATTGTACACTCCACTTTCGGTCTTAGGAACCGGGGTATCGGTCGAATTCGGTGTCCGCGAATCCCCGTGGTTTTGAGAAGACACCTGTGGTCCACTAGCTCTTGGAGTCGGCGCTATCGATGGTATCGCCATGACAGTATTCGTCGTACCTCCAGGAGTCGTAGAATATTCAACAATATTTCGCGAGCGCTCCTTGACCGCCGAGCCCGATGGTTGTATTTGGTTCTGGGCAGGTAAGGTCAGGCTGTTAATGAGGCCTTCGTGCTGTTTAAACATGGCCTTGTGTTCAATGAGCTGCTTTTCCAGAATATCTAACCGCTGTTCCAGCTCTCGGCCGTACCCTGCGCGCAATCCCGGCTTTTTGCGCTGTCGATATTCACACGGGACTGAATTTTTTGTACACCAGCTACAGGATGGTTGAACACGATCGCATTTGACCTTTTCACATGTTAGTCACTGGTGACATGATTGTCAGAGAGTAGAGGGTTTGGGGAAAGCAAAGTCTCACCTTTCGTTGTTTGCAGATTTCGCAACTAGTATTGTCGGATTCACACGTTAATATACCGGACAGGTACCTGTTTTGAGATTGATAATATATTACTTACGAGACAGTCAATGGCCGCTTACGTTTTCCTAAGCGTGGCGCTTCGTTATCATCGGCGTCATCTATGTCATCGCCGTTATGGTTGGCTCCGCCATCATCACTGTCTCGGTCCCCTTGAACCTGATTATGAGAGGCTTGGCTGGACTGTGATGAATGTTGCATCTGCTGTGTATGCCGATTTTGGTGTTGCATGTGCATCGCATAGAATCCAGCATAACCATTATGACTACCGTATGACTTGTTCATCGACTGCTGAGATTTATGGTGGACGGGATGTGACAAGGACGATGTAGCTGGTGATTGATGTACTGCTTGTTGAGACCGCTGAGAGTACCCATGGCTTATCGGATTTCTCATATATGACTGATGGCCGTGTGTCATCGGAATCGGCGGTGGTGGTGCTAATGGTGGCAAAGTAGCGTGGTTCAGTGGTGGTGGTGGTGGTCCGGCGGGCAGAGACGGCACATAACCACCTAGTATTGAGTTCGGATGACTATTTTCGGAATTTACTCCACTAACCTGGTGCGGGGACTGCGATTGCGAGAGTGCTTGTTGGTTATGTTGAAGATTGGTCTGACCGAATTGATGGCCGAAATCGCGGACGTGCGGCTGCATGGTGGCGATTTGGGCCTCAGGGTCCGCGCCAAGATAATTGCCACTAGTTTGCGTAGCTGCAAATGGTTTTGTCAATGTTTTACCTAGGCCACAAGCCCCGGTCCGTATGTCGTGTTCCGCAAACAAAAACTCCGGCTTGTGCTTAAACGGCTTAGGTCTAGCTCTAGCGGCAGAAGTGGGGGGCCGAGCGTTTTTGATAGCGGGTTACCAGGATGGAGCTAGTTGTGCAGTCTGGAATGGAAGGTCGACTACGTGCCGTCTCGGTAGAGGGGCCAAGTTGGAAATTGTATATGCTGCAATGGTAGTAGGATACAATTGAAATTCGAGATATTTGACGGTAAAGACCGCGTCAAATTCTCTGAGGACGCGGGCCGCTTTGCTTATTGTTTCTGGATGGTCGAAAGTGAGGAAGTCAAGAATAAGATCTTGAATTTAGCGTTGGTTAATATCCAAGACGTTGTTTTTTCTTTGCTTTTTTTTGTCCCTTCTGCTGTAGATGAGCTTAGACAATGGCACCCATAAAAGGCTATATTGTACAAAGAAAACTGCATATATACTGATCGCAGGATTAACAGCAATACTTAACCCAGTTTTAGAACCACAAAGTCGTTAAAGGTTGAAAGTTGACATCCCAGACCCTCCAGAGCTGCAAAAGCTTCAACAAACGGGAAATCAACCAAAGGTATTCAGTCAACCTCAGCTGTTAGTCGGCCTGTGGACCTGAAGCCGCAGGTCTTCAGCAGCAGAAAAAAAGAATGTTGATCCAGCAATGGACGAACTACTTCTTACGGGGCCTGAAGCCTGTGATCACTGTTGTCAGACAAACTGCGTAAGGGGAATGTTTCTGAGCAGATGTGCGTATTAATAAAGTATGTGTTTCCAGATGTGTTTCTCCTTGTAAGAGTTTTCATTCCGGAGTGTGTGTTGGCGGTCCTTCAACCCACACCAGGACTGAACAGCCGGATCACCAATATTTATGTCTATGTTGATGGAGGGTGGCCAGCTGAAGTCAGTGGTCGCAGCTCACGTTTCTGGCCTTTTGAGTGATTAGCTGACTGCAGTCGGAAGTTCATACAAAACGATGAGATCATCACATCAGGTGGTGACAATTCGATCAACGAGTTATAAGTGAGAGAATTGAGAGTTTGTTAGATATCACAACAGGGGGGAGGAGGGGAGGGGAGGATGAGCAGCGAAAACTCAGGGCATTTGTCCAGTGTGACACAGGATAGACATAACACGACACCCCAAAATATCCCACACCCATAATTAAACCTGGCCTTGTGATCTCAGGTGGAGATGGGACGGGCGTACGAAGAAGTTCCCGCTGAGTTCGATTGCATGGATTGGATAAGTGTTTGGAGAATGTAGGGCATCTATCATCGGCGGATCCTGTATCATTGAGAACTATGCCTTGTAATCTGATGACAAAGGCGCTTCGGTTAAGGAATATTGTCGGCCCAAAAGTCGTTCACTGTTGATCACACGTAACCTTAACCTCGCATTTGATCTTCTATCCATAATCAGTCCGCAACAAGAAACCCACAGTACTCTGGCGAAAATCAATCCGAATTTGGCACATGAAGCGAACAATAAGTGATTCGACCGTCACGGCGATCACCCGAACATCAAACACTTACTATGGACATACATTTTCCCTGACAACATGTTCCATACAAGCATGTTATATAAATTCAATATACAATTTCTCTTGTTACCAATTCAGAAATTGACCACCCACCGCCAACATATGGCTGGAAATTAGCATCCTGTTCAGCCCTTCAATCATATCACAGACCTTAAAAGATCTGGATCTTGCGTCTCGACAGAATAAGTGACAGGCTTGCAGATAATCAGAAAGACGTCCGAAGCCTGTCAATATATACATCGCGATCATGACTTTTTCGATCCAGATATGGTCAATTTTTGGTTTTGACATTGTCATTATATCAGCGTTTCTTGCTTGATACCGCGGTTGAAGATCATGAATGCGGCCCTGGTCGAGAATTTAAGGCCTGGAGGAAAATCAATTTCTCAATGTCACAAAGCTAGCGGCTGCATTGAGATGCGCATGCCCAGAGTTGCAGAGTAAGTGTCTAGAGACTCGATTTTTTAATTCCTGGAGATTGTCTGATACATCGAAATAGGCTCGTGGCTTGGATCGTTGTGAGCCAGCGTTGCTAGAATCAATAATTTCATGTGGATGAACAATCAGGTAAGGTGATGGGTCAAGTTCGTCAAATTCGTTTGTCCGATCATTGTACTTGTTCGTGAGTATAGTGAATAAGGTTCAGATAAGATTCAATTAGCCATTATCATCATTCACAGAAGATTTCTACTGCTGCAAAATGTGTGTGCGGTCACGTGTATTAAGAGCTACTTCTCTTTTCACAAGAGGCAGTTGCGATAGAATCTAACAACTGCGCCAGCCACACTGCAAGTTCCAAAACACACATGTTAATTGGAGAGATCACATATGAGCCGTTCATATGACTGTAGATAATTTTGGCTTATGCGCTTGTTTCATGACCTAGGGACTTATTCGACATAGTTCCCGGCCAAGAGCTAAATATTCATATCAGAATATATCGGTAAAATCATCACTTCTTATTATGTCCTTAACTACAATCCATCATGCACAAGCTAACAAGTTTCCTAGACAATATGGAATCTTGAATTTGTATCGCATTAATAGGTTAGAGTTTCCCCTCATTACATTTGAAAAATATCACTGCAGGATTTAATAGATAATTTTTTGTTGGATTTGGAGACTAGGCGATGTGAAAGGAGCTTCATCGAGTAGATACTTGAAATGATTGACATGTGACAACGATTATACTCAAGATCATAGTCATTATGCCGCATGTATATACAGTAACTCACTCATCAGTGCCGATGGGTTGAAAAAGTTAAAGATGTAAGAATACAGACTTCTAAAAAGTCAGTTATCCTCATCAACTATTAGCATCGGGATTTAAGATTTACACATGATTTTTTTCCGATATATTCAATATATCAAGTCTAACCTAATTCTATAGCTATACTATCTTTATAGTCGAGACCCTGGCTGTCTGGCCTATGCTCTATTGTCCCTCAATATCATCTCTTTCGTTAATGTATAGATGAATCTTGGCTACCAACAGCTTTTCACTTGTCTAGACCCATCCTATATAGTGTCACAAGCAGTATATAAATGTCGTTAACTTGCATTTCGGACTTCGTAAATCAGTGATCTAAGTAAACTTTTGTGCAATATGGAGAAAGTTACAGTACATACTTTTAAAGTACAAAAACTGGCCGCGTGGCCCAATGGCAAGGCGTTTGACTACGAATCAAAAGATTGTGGGTTCGAATCCCATCGTGGTCAGCAGCTTACCTTTTTGACCTTTAGCAAGATCATTTTGTTAGGGTTACCCAGGGGTTTTCATGCTCGCAATTCTATTTCCAATTTGACATCGGTAGTAGGTTGATAGCCGCGAGATTACTGTTGTTAAATTATCTGAGTTAAGTCTCTCAATGCTATATTCATATCTACATTATGTAATGGGCCAGTCACGCATCAACCTACAAAGGACATTAGACCGGAACTATTACATGAAGTCATTGATCTGGAAGTTAATAGTGTATGCATGCACCTTTCATTATGTATCATCAACTGGTGAGAAGACTTAGCCAGTTGTTGATCCTGGGGTATAACAGAGCGAGTGGCGAAAGTGGGCCGATGCTTGTTCTGTGTCACATGAAGAAGTATCCCCGTATGTGAATTTGGAATAGACAGTTTTCTAGGCACTGCTAATCCATACTCTAGTGATGCGGCATTACCACTTGAGGATAAGGCCTTTTGAGATATCCATATAACGACGTTACTATCATTAATTGGTGATCTAGGTTACATGTCTATTGATGGGATTTCGCCGTAAATGTTTGATACATGACTCCACTCGAAACTTCGTTTCGGAGCCAATAATAACATGCGATTCTGATTATATTTTGAGACATTGGATGGTATTTTCCAAGACCAGTCACTTATCTGACTACCAATGTCTCAGCTGGCTCAAGTCAAAGACTTGTAAAAGTGTCACATAGTATGTCTGCACTCGACTATTGGATTTCGCCACGTTGTCTGGGGTATCCTTCCGTCATCACCAGTTAGTTGTCATTGTTTTTACCGTTTTTATGAATTGTAACCTGTGGAGCGTACTCGATGTAAATGTTGTTATACTTTCACATCCATTACTAACAGGTACCATCAGAAATAAGGCCAACCATGGCTGACATTATACCCTCGAAAGTATATATCAGTTTGAGATAGTCTAAAATAACGGGTAGAATTATCCTCAATATTTACTAGTATCATGACTCGTCCTAGAACCGCTGTACTTTTCTTGCATATGCCAACGAAGCGCCCGACAATCTGCATTCCTTGAACCAATGGATCCGCAAAGACTGTGACCAAATGTTGATAATCTGATATATGACAGTTCGCCCCCCTTGCCAGCACAATACGCCACCTCTGTAAGGTAGTTGGTCTTATTTGTAGTCCTTTGGTTGGATAGTGGCCAAGGTCTGGGTCAATTATGCATGAGAAAGGCAGCTCATGCAGAAAGTATTTGTCTTCCTGCATATGCCGGTTGTAACGATCTTCAAGTGGATACAGTTGTGAAGAGTGGGGTTTGGGGACGACTCTAGTTACCCTGAAAAATCATAGTACAAATAAGTGGGTCCTCTGAGATATATCTGCAATATAGAAAGGTACTTGGCTCTCAGATGTTTATGAGTTCGACAAAGGTCTAGATTCTATGTTTATTGTACAACCATTACAGGTTCAAGAAATGTAAATATGAGCAGGGAGATAGAGTAATTGAAATAGAACCAGAATATGATATTCTTAAATTTTTATGACCTCTAAAAATTGGAATATTTCAACTTGAAAATGGAGTGTTTTTGGTACATTTTAGGGTATACAAAGATATTATAGGATATGGTTACACAAATGACTCGTGTAACTGTTTTTTCCCTATCTTTAAAGGATTATAACAAGTGAAGTATTAAGTAAAAATAAAAATAAAATTGACATTAGAAATCTAGAGTTCTAGATTTATATTTTATAGTGCTGATGTTTAAATTTCCATTAATTTAATTTCATAAATTTATGATATAGATTTTTTTCCTTTTAATATATTGCCTTGACTATATTTTTCCAAAATCACCAATAATTTGACTCTATTTCAATTGCTCCATCTCTTGGCTAATACTATATATATATATATATATACATTATAGTTGTGCAGTAAATATATAGTTTGAGCTCATCAAAATTTGAGAGGAATTTAGAAGTTATCGGTCGTATATTTTAGAACTAGAGATAAAGTTACGATTGACCCGTAAATGTCTAGAAGTCATGAAGAGTATGGTTTCTACAAAATTATTGGCTCTGTAAGAGATAGCTGCATGATGATTGAAATTTCAGATACCGGCTTCTGAATTCACCTTGTAATTTGAGAGGGCACTACCGAGTGAAGTACGAAAACATAAGGCCCATGATTCTCATAGTGAATTCCGTCACATTCAAACTTCGATACTTATTGCTTGATGTCAGCTTTGAACATTATCAATACATCAAGGTAACTGCTGCATGATATTTGGTATTATCAGCCTTGATGCCTTGTCATATTTCATTGATATCAAATTATGACAGACTCGAGTTTGAGTAAATGTATACAGTTGTACAACACATTTTGAGACGCCCGCTCTAGGGTTTATGTTCATTTGTATTGCATTAATATTGGTATCCTATGCGTCTATCAACATTGTAAACTGAGGTGGTGAAAGGTCATCATTCTTAGCATTTGGGGTTTCACCAACAAAGCTCCGGGCTTTCTGCGCATATTAAAAAACTGACTACACTGAAATAAATTTCATGTCCTAATTACCAGATAATATCAAAGATTGAAGTGTAATATTGCCAAGTCATATAATATTTAAACATTTATTGGATCTGGAAGGCTATATCAGACTATGGAGAGAATTTCATATGTGCAAATATTCAAGCATAGAATATATTATATTGATTAAAATAAGTAGACATTTGAATTACCGGCTTATCTCTATTTCGGCCGTTAGCCCCATTTCTACGGTTTGTGTCACACAGAAGCAGAAGCAGAAGGTATCAAGATTGGCATGTGGTGAACCGGGAAATAAAGGATAATGAACATCTGACATAGCTTTCTACTCTGACAAGGCCGACGGGACGAAGAACGATGCAGCCTTGTATTTTATAACCTAAGTACATGCTAGTTTAAAGTGGAGACCCGTAGATTTTAAAGATAGGGACATAATTCCATTCTATGATTGGTATTATGATGTAAACCTATCTCTATATGAACCTTTCAGAATATGTATGTGTTTACATGATATGGCCTTGGTCAAATTAATTGTCAACCATTCGTACAGAAATTAAAGTATTCTGAAGTAGTTAATAAAAAAACGGCGTTATCTGAACAAGGTTGCTGTCTCAGAACGCTCGAAGTTGGTAATTCCGGGATGTATGTATATATATATATCTAGTAACACAACAACACATAGCTTGTAGAGGTAGCTGACCTCACTATGACAAGACTGGTCAGCTGTCAAAAAGCTTGATCCCTTGACTTTTACTGTCCATCATGTACAACCTCAGAGCTCAATGTAATCTTAGCTTAGGCTGTCAAATCCATATAGATACCTCAAACTTGAATTGACGCATATTGCTAATGTATCAACAAGCTTATTGAGTGGTATTCTAGGGTACCCTAAAGTAAAGAAGCTGTGGCTCCATGGCCGAATTATGCATAATTAATTGCGTTTCAGTGTGATGAGGAACCACTACGGAATCAACTCTAGGTTGACAGAACCCTTCAAGTCAATGATGAAGATAGGACCCCAGATCTACAAGACCCTAGAGCTCAAGTATAGAAACTTTGAGGATTATTAGAAATAGTGCTTTACGAAGATGACGTTGGTTTATTGAAGAATATCCAAAGTGCGTAAGTCGATATCCGACCCAAATCTCCAATGTCCACCGCTATGCAAATCATCACATCACTTGAATGGTCTGAACCGTTTAAAAATCTGAATGATTTTCCGAAAGAAGGATCAAAGTACTGATTGAGTGTCGGTAAAAACGGTAAAAAATCGTCAGATAATGCGCGGTGGGCATAGAACTTTACATCTCTTTGCGAATCTTGACAGCAAATAGTGATGATGGCCGTTAAAGCAGCCTAGGCTTTCGTCACATATATATGCATGTAGATACGGCAGCATAATCTCAAAAGGGAACTTTGATGTTTACCATGCAAGGTCAATCAATATTGGGCCAATATGTACGCATGTGCATGAGTAGTTTTGAGAAGTACTCGAGTCCATCACACATTATGGTGGTGTGGGGAATACCCGAGAAATCCTCTGTGACCAAACGAGGGGTCTGTGAATCGCCTTATTCCGAGTTTCCCTCACCCAGATGGACTATTTGAGATGATATCGATAGCTGATGTGATTGAATATCACGTAAAATGCCCTCAGAGAACATCCTTGGTGGGCAAGCGGAAGGCTGGTGACTAGTACCGCCCAAATCACCTAAAGAGCTTCTGTCAGCCTGGATCCATCTGCTCATTTCCACAAAAGACATGAAATGTTGAACCTATTGGGAGAATATACGGCGATTTGCGAATTTGACGAGAAATTCCTTACATGGACGACAAGTGATAGTGGAAGCAGCGGTGAGACGCCCTGAGATAGAAGGTCTTGAATGACCTTGCTAACTAGCATGCTTTTAATTTTTGTGTAGTGATCAACGACGGTGGTAGACATAGAGTTAGCAGGCCCAAATACCTATAACCCCCAACACAGCACTTATCAGTGTGACAAAGGATACATGGTTATGTCCATAAACCATGTAATTTTCAATAAACCATCGACCACAAACTTTGTGGTACAGAAGACGCTAAATGCCTAACATTCCAGCATCATAATCTTGTTTAAGGTATACTTAAAAATACAAACCGAGAAAAAAGAAGAGCGCAACTGTGGGCCTCTGCTTTGAGGGAAGTTAAAAAGCCGGATATTTTTAAGCGGGGTTGCAGGTGTAAGCTGAATAATAAAGTATATAAAAGATATGACACTATGCTAAATATTTTGGTCTATTATAGACTCGCTACAGTTATGATAGTTTAAACTGTGTTAGAGTATACAGATAATTGTGTAAATTACTTAATGAGGTATCGATTTGGTAGGGTCTTGAAAAGTAGGCAAATGTCTCACGGAGGTCTGGACCTACGGCTCATAGACTCGCGCCTGCGAACTTCACCACAGCAACATTTGCACTAGTCATTCTCTATCGAGGAAAAATAAAGATGTCGAATATACACTTATCAAGCGACAGTTGTTTTTTATTCGGGTCACATTTTCATATTTTTCTATTTTTGTCCTTTTTCTCGCTTTTTGCCGCCGACCCCCTCATCATCCTGCGCCCCCGTTTTCTGTCATATTTCAGAAAAGACCCACAGGGAACAACAAGCATGGTTAACACGCCATCGGTCCCAATTCACCCGAAGCGTGTAGGACAGATATTATGGGTACAAACTGTGGTTGATATCACCAATTTATGGACATACATGTACAGTCTTGCCAGTAAAATCACATTAATATGCTAGCTTCAATGCCTAGTTTTCAACAACCATCAGGGCAGTACTATATCACGCTTAGTGACTGTGTTTTCTAGGAACAGTTGCAGATTAATGGCCTATCATGGCGACTATAGCAGATCATATGCCGCAACGGCGTTGTTTGTTTTCCGACACTTGTCGATGTCAGATTGTGTTGATGTCTTTTAATCATAACAAAGAGGCATACACCTGCAGTAGCAACAAAACAGAGAAAGTACAAGCCCAATACAGTATAGGACTCAAGGAAAAGAAAATAAGACATCAAATTGAACATAAAACTAATTACAACAAACCGGGAACCATAAATCCGCGGTTTGGCTAGTATCCTCTAGCAGCTTTGACAAGCCAACCAGGAAGAGTCACATGGGGTGATTTGGAAACACAGGAACAAGCACAGGGAGTAAAACTAAAGGCTGACTGAAAGACTGGACGGATGACGGCTCGCACCCGCCCTCACAGGAAATACCGAGCACAGCTTATCAGGCTTGGTGACAGATATGTAGTCCCGGGATCCGTACAGAATGAAAAAGGAAACTGATGAAAAGAGAAAAATATGATTATCTCAAAGAGGCGTCAAGGTATCATTCTGGCAGACGCAGGTTTGTTATCACTTTTGGGGGCAGAGTAGATTTGATTAGTTGTTGATCTGGCCATATCTAGATTGTCATTCTGAGAATCCGGGTCAAGTATAAAGGCAAGTCCTGTCCCCGTCTCCAAAGGTGTTCATAGCGTCGGCCTTCTTTGACTACTGCTTCACAAATGTCAGTCTTCCACACCGGTTTCAATATATCTTAAATTCCTTACCTTTTTCTTACTTAGCAAGTTTGTTCCATCTAAGTCGTATCCACCATGACTTCCGCTTTACCACTTCGAGACTTTCCCGCCATTAAGCAGGTCCGTTCCTATGTTATCAACAGCACCAGCACTGATAAGTTCCTACCTGAAACTCGTCAAATCTTACTCCTCATACAGAGACATGAAAGACAATTCTTGGCCAAAAGACAAAAATATACCTGACCGACACCAAACCTCACCAACAGGCGGACTATCACAATGTCAAAAGCGGCCATTGGTAAGCTCTTTATGTCTCCTTCCCTTGCGAGTTACCACAACTTGCTTGACCAACTGACTAGAGCCCCGGTGTTCTGTTGCATGACTGCCGTTCTCACTTGATGCCTTGTACACTTACACACACTTCTCCACAGGCTCGTAGATAGTCCTATTTCCATCCCTTCCTCTCGTTGGGAAACATACCGCAAGTCTCGTACTAGCTGGGGCATCAATGTTCTTGGCTCCTTTTTAGTCGAGATCTAGTCGAGTGATGGTGCCGTAGGCTTTGCAACCGGTTTCGGTGGTAAGTATACGAGTGAAAATTTTGAGAATTCACAGTACAAGACTAATAGTTCTTTACAGGGCCTCCTGCGTGTTGGTTAGTGCAACAGCACTTTGAGCGGTTCTTTATCGGAGCTGACCTTCGCAATACTAACATTATATTCGAACAAATGTACCAGTCCTCCATGTTTTATGGCCGCAAAGGCCTGCCCGTTGCTATCATCTCTGTAATTGATCTAGCTCTTTGGGATCTCCTGGGCAAAATCCGCGATAAGCCTGCTACCGCCTCATCGGGGGCGCCACCAAGGAGCGTCTTGATTTCTACTGTACCGGTCCTGATTCCGCCACTGCAAAAGCCATGGGATTTTGGTGTGTCAAATTTCCTTTACCATACTGCCCTGATGAGGGACAAGCTGGCCTGAAGAAGAACATTGAGTTCTTGCGCCGCCATCGGGAGGCCGTTGGCCCCAACTTTTCCACCATGGTTGATTGCTACATGAGCTTGAATGTGTCTTACACCATCGAGCTGGTCAAGGCTTGCGAGGATCTCAACATTGGCTGGTGAGAGTGCCTATCTCCTGATGACAGTGACGGTTTCTCCCTGATCAAGCGGGCGCACCCCGCCACCAAGTTCACCACTGGCGAGCATGAGTACACTCGCTACGGCTTCCGAAAGCTCATTAAGGGTCGCAACATTGATATCCTGCAGCCTGATATTATGTGGTTAGGTGGCTTGACCGAACTTATCAAGGTTTCTGCCATGGCAGCTGCCTACGACATTCCCGTCATTTCCCACGCGTCTGGCCCGTACAGCTACCACTTTGTCATATCCCAACCTAACACTCCCTTCCAGGAATATATAGCTAACTCACCAGATAGTCGGAGTGTTCTTCCCGTGTTTGGGGACCTATTCATTGATGAGCCAATCCCAGTGAATGGCTTCTTGACTACCAAAGATCTGGACCATCCAGGTTTTGGTCTCACTTTGAGCCCTTTGGCCAAAGAGAAACTTATCCCAGCAGATTATCTCTTGACTCCAAGGCTGACTCCGGAACTACAGCCCCGACACCTACCTCTGAAGAGAGAGACTGCAGCGCAAATAATGAAAAGGTAGCCAACTTTAAGCCAGTAATAGTGTAGATACTAGAAACTATGTTTTCATAGTGATTGTCATTTCTTGCTTTACATCTTTGGCTGCAGTTCTGAAGTTTTCTAGTTTACTTTCTAGATCTAAATGAAAACAAGATGTAATGTTTGGGTGTGATATAACAGTGGATTTTGATATTTAATGATCTCGGACAAAGATCCATCGAGCTTGTAATATTGAAACAGAAAGTTGTGAACTATCAGATACCTCGGTTAATAAAAATGAATTTCAACTCCAAGCACCACGGAATGATGCCAACCAGGATGAACTACGTCAAACTCGGTCCTCAGAAAAATGGACTCGTGAGTGTAGATACTGCCTTCGTGGTGTTATGATGTCCGATGGGTTTCTTATTCTCGGATACTCTCTCTTCGGCGGATATATGGTACAGCACTCCATTCTACCGTATCAATTAATCTAATCCTACCTGTATATCATTAGGTAGCATTCGGTCCAGTCATACCCACAAGGCATTTTTCAATATGTGACATATCACATAAGGTGCTCCTGTTCTCACAAAATTCGCGTTAATGATGACCGGTAGCAAATTGTGGGGCAATAATATATAGCTCACATATGTAAGATGAATTGGAGACCGAATCTATCCGCGAGATTTACCGAAGTTGCTTGATCAAAGAAGACTCTATTATCATATCTCATCGTCATGACAAAATCAAGTGAATTACCTCTATGTGATCCTGAATCTAGTTAGCCATCATTCATACAACACTAAGGTTGTGTCCTATGTGGTGGTCGAGGAACATATCTTCCAGTTTCAATGTATCTAGGATGGGCAGATCAATGGTTTGACCATCATAATCAGGCCATCAAAGGTATCGGATATCCAATGGCTTTTAGCTATCTGCGAAGAACTACCTGTCCCCCAATTATATCCTTATTGCTACGTGGTAGAGTTTGCGTATTCCTTTGTGCCTCTGAAACAATTTATCGGGACCATCATCGGTGACCATGTTTTCTTGGAGTATAATAAATGCTTGAGATCCAGAATGACAAGAGTTACTTCCATTATTTTGGTATTATTAAACACCCCATGAGCCTCGTCGTCCTAGCTGAATGGTCGCGAGGGGAATAGATGTTCAGCAATGCATGCGTGACGAGTGGGAGGCCGAATTGTCAGGACCCACAGTCTTTCATCAACCCTTATAGTAAAGATACATCACTGAGGGTATCTAAACAAAAAAAGAAACTTCTCGAAGTAAAAATAGTAGATCTGATTGGTAAATAACTGAAACGTATGCTATAAGTTTAGCAGTTCCGCGGCGGTTTCTAGCAGTCAAAGTTTATGTCATGAAAGCACATCATAAGAACCTTAGTTATTCATATAATTTTTCTCGCGATAATGTCAATATCTCCAGACACACTTTTTATAGCTGACTATGGAACAATAGGTATTGTTCATTAATCATGAAATCCATCAGATACTTAGTAAGGTTCTATTGCCGATATCAATGCCTCGTGACCGTCACAACACAGGTATCGACAGTTTTGTTTATGTCCATCAAGTTGATTGTGTTATTCCCATGGTGTAGAGACCCTTAACTGAATTTACATGTAAAAGTTACTGCTTAATACAAAATCGTATCAATAGGTATCTGTTCATCTCTACTGCGTCATGTTGTAGGTAACATTCGTGACGGAACTGACTAGACTAATTCTTAATCCAAGTCTTCAGACCTAAAGAGCATTTCTAATATCAATAGTTTACAAATAATAAATTGCTGAACTAATCTCAAAGGTGCCATTGGGAATGATTATTCTGCCGGCATGGAATCATATGTATCGTCAATCGAAGCTGAAGTAGCACAATCTCACACATATTGGATTTTCCAGGCACCCTTATCATTCAGATATATGTAAAGGAGCTTCTAATACATTATTTCATTCATGTAATTGAGATCTGGTTCTGCATACAAGTACTCTCACCATTTTTAGCAACCGGGATTGATGTCGAAGATGCCTAGCTCTGAGAGTGTATGTATATTTCATTGGCCAAAATACCCTCTGGTCATAGAGAACATTCTATATTCCAGTTATCACAATCTGTCCTCTAGTAATATGACATTGACGACCCTCTAATAAAATGCAGCCCTGTTTGTGTTGGCCAATAAAACTTTCGATACCTCAACCTATACACTAATATCAATCAGATAATCCATCAGGTGTATTTCATATACTCTAATATGAACACTACCAGATATAATTCATAATTTTACTGTCGTCAATACAATAGAGTCAATCATCATTGATTTCATACCTTTTCATCCTACACTATGAAGCTGAAATGTATCTTTACCCCTTCCGGCAATATACATTCGGAGGATTTCTCTGATAAAGGCATAAGTTCCGAGTTTCAATTCTAGACTTGATCCTATAACAACAAGTAGGTCTCTATCATTATATCAGTCTTTAAGATACACTCCTTGTGTTACATAATGGCGTCTCAATATCAAAATCCCACCTGTTGCTCTGAGGTTAGGTTCCGCAGAGCCCAGTGTGTTTCGCATTGCGTTAATTCTAGACATGCTGCTATTTAACCAAAAGTTAAGTGGGGAGAATATTAGAAAAGGAGATCTAGGATAGATGCAGTCGTCTTGTCTCAACTTATTATAACGTCATAGAAGCAAGCATCACAGCTTTCTTAGTTTTCATTAAGCCTTTGGCCGTATGGCGCGACTTGGCTCTGTTCAAACATAATATCTGACCTTGTCAGGCCTCTACTTTGAGGTCGACATAATCAGCTTGTCTTTTTTTGGTGATATTGTCAGTTCACATACTCATAGAATATTTTGAGCTATCATGGTAGTGTTCATATGTCATCTGGTTAATATAAACAGATGATTTAGGTTTTACATCAAGGGCGAAACCGTTACATTCAATCATTGAAAGAGATACCTTCTCGAGTAAACTGACAAATCAAGATAAGAACACCCGATAGATTAGTACAGCCATAACGCAAGAAACACAAGCCGGTACATTATTTGGGTGTCGAAGAAATATGCATGCACCCTCGATAATACAGTGCATTTTGTAAAAATGAGATGTCCGAACATGACTTAGGAACATTAGAGCTTTTTTTATGAGCAGCCCTTTCATCTTATATAAAAACTTCGCTTTTATAGAGCGATTTGTCTGGTTCTTGATTTAAATTAGTGTGACAACTTGCTTGCTATCTTCCAAAAGCCTCATATACGCAGCTTTGACTAAGTTATCGGGTTGTAAATAAATACTCAACTTCGGCTTGTCTGCCTTATGAGAGAACAACTATAGCTGAAGATACTTTCATGCCACAAGTACAATATAGTCTTCTTGTGATACTCCCATGTAATCTAATGTGTGATACCCTCGAGGCCAAAAACAAGTCAGATATGCCATATTCAGTCTCTCGTTCTCATGAAACGTCCAGGTTCCAGAATCGACAAGATACTACCAGGGCCTCTTCCCACGATTTGATCGATAAGATCAGCTGTAAAGAATGTGACAGGTCAAATCGTAAATAAGATGACATGCTAACTAGGGAGTAGAGGGGTGCATGGAAACAGGGCATGGGGATTAGAGAGAGAAGCATCATGTATATCAATAATGAACTAACATGTGTTTCTTAAATTTGGTATTAGTTATCTTTTTTACCTAGTTTCAGCGTTATTATCCCCAAAATATTTTACTTCATTGTTGTTGATTGTTGTGGAGATTTGTAACATTATTTCAGAAGTCTATCCCTATTTGACATCAAACAATTGGTCTTTGTATCATAACATGTAGCAATCTCTTTATATAATTATACCAATATAATATTGGTCATGATCTAACAAAAATTTCCCCAGAATCTAGTGACTTCTCAGGGTGATACACTGAACCGCCACACCACCTCTCTCTTATTTTGCTCTGAACTTTGTGATATTCAAAGCTTTCGATTCAGACTTACTACATAGTAAATATCTTGCATATCAGCTTTAAGGTTATTAATTCTTGAGCTGCAGTACATGCCGCATGATTGTCAATATTTGTAATAGTCTTTGTCATCTCTATATCATCCTTTTTGGTCTGATAACTTTAATCTCGGTCATTTTGGGATATCTAGCTTGAAAAAGGTGCCAAACCGATTGAGTTCCATCCCCCAATGCTGAAATCCAACAGTTTTGTTACATACAAAACAATCATGCTATTTTTCTCCCCTTTGTTCTACCCAGTCCCTTGGGTATCAGCAATTGATGACGCCGCCACCTTAAGGTTCAGCTTCAATGAGGACCTCCACATCATGTTTGCTTTTTCTGCATTTAACATAATTTATATTGCATGAGAAGGACAAAAAAAGAATAATAAAACTAAAATACAACAAGAAGGAGAAAAGAGAAACAAAAACAAGTTATTGTTTGTAATAATAAAGTTCTTTGTGCTATCAGTTGATTATTGATAGGGTGACAGAATGTTGTTGCACAGGGTCCACTCCTCAGTCCAAAAAGGTAGACGATAATCCGTATTAGTGACATTTGGGTAATTGCCTGATTAGGAGCAACACATCTTTTTTTGGAATATAAAAGTTTTCTTCCTCCCCACAATTTGGCGACACTTTTCTTTCCAAATCATTTGCATTAATATGAATTCTTCACATTGACTTACCCATTCTTCAAACTATAATTCTCATAAACCACAGACTTCAGTCTTTATTATCATCTCGCTTATCACCCCATTAACTGCATTGTTATCATTAATTCATAAACTCTCCTCCACTTTCACCATGTTTATCGTCTCGTTCAAGCTTTTACCCGGCAAGACTGCCATCATCACTGGTGGTACCACCGGTATTGGCCATGCTGTTGCCCTCGAGTTTGTCTGCTAGGGAGCCATCGTCATCGTCAACCACCTTGATCTCCCCTCCGACCTTCCTCACCCCCAGTCCCTAGTTGCCGAGGCCGAGGCTATTCACACCGACGACGAACAGGCCGGCAAACTGTACCATCTCGCTGGCAATGTGCGTGATCCTACCACTGACCCCAAGTTTGTGAACTTTGCCGTCTCTAAGTCTCCCAATCAGCGTCTCGATATCTGCGTTTTCAACGCTGGCATCTGCCAATTCACCGGTTTCTTTGAGATCTCTGCAGACCTTTTCACCAACACTGTCAACATTAATTTGTCAGGCAGCTTCTATATCATTTAGGCGGTCGGCCGCCAGATGGCTAGTCAACAGTCCAGCGGTGGCAGCATGATCGGCATCTCTTCCATATCTGCTCTTATCGGCGGTGGCATGCAGGCCCACTACACTCCGACTAAAGCCTCCATCTTGTCCCTGATGCAGAGTTCCGCTATTGTTTTGGGGCGCCATGGTATCAGGTGCAACCCTATTCTTCCTGGTACTATCCGCACTCGGTTGAATGAGGATCTTAAGAACGATGCCAAGCGGGAGCACATGGAGACTAGAATTCTGCTCGATCGCACTGGTGTGCCCAGCGATATTGCCAGGCCAGTTGTCTTCCTTGCCTGTGAGCAATTGAGTTATGTCAATGGTGCTCAGATGCTTGTTAATAATAGATTATTTGTCAACTTGCAGTAGACAAAAATTGCTATTATGAGTTTCCGAGTTTATGTCTCATGATTTGGACGGAGTCATATTTGACATCTGACGATGCACAATAGATGTTGCGGTTATGTCCTTTGCATTGTATTCTTTGGCTTATAAATATTTTTCTTGTACGAAAACTTATTTTACGTATTAGTTCACTTATGATATTCTTTCTAAAATAAATGACAATTTATCCCATTTTCTAATCGTCATTTTATGCCCAAACACAATTTGTAAACCTTAATGACTTTGTGATATGATACTCGACATAACTCCAACTACAAGCTTCCCAAACTTGTGTTTTATCTAGTTGTATGCTTGGTCTGAATCACAGATTTGGAGGTCGAGCTGCAAACAGTCATACAACAAATGTTTCTTCTTGGCCATCTGATATTGTCATTACAATGTGGTTTTGTGTTCCCAGCATGCCTGTATATTCAATGCAGCCAGTTGTGGCATCCTAGAAGCGTTCTATTGCTGTGGTAAAGTCCATAAATTACGGGTTGTTAAAATAGATAGATTTATTTATGTTTAAGTTATTATTATAGTCTTTTAAGTTATAAGAGCATGGTTTAGTGAAGAGTATTGTTAGTGAACGCTCGACCAGAATTGTAATATTTGCAATCAGTTCTCCCTGTATCATCATATACTTTTTCGGTATACCCTTTGCACACTCAATATCTGTGGTTCCTTTCGGCAAGTTCCAAGTTTATCTTCTAGAAGTGCGCTGGGCGTATAGTAGTGTTTTACGCATCTGACATTATTTTCTGTTTAACGACATCAAGCACACATGAGCTGCACTTTCCGTACTTATGATAATGAAAATACCAAATTTCAGTGAACAAGGTAGCTAACTCGACACTCTCCTTGTTCCAGGAGCTTCTTACATTCGTTGCTATGCCAGACACCTAATGACGACGATGTTAAATCTTGCAGATATTATGCATCTGTGTTGACGTTAGCCTCAGGCTTGTGCTGTGGACTTCAGCTGAGTCTAGTATCTCTGGGGGTTCATCTAGACACACATGGCATTCATCGTTATTCACTAGGGAAGAGCGTACTTTGATTGACCTACTTAACCCAAACAACAAAAACATTGAATCAACCAATCATAAATCTCTATCTTTCCCACTTGTGACGTGCCCTTACCCACAACCTCGATATCGGATCTCTACCTAAATATATTACGCCCCTCTAGTAACACACCCTTCACCACATGCCAGCATATGTGGGCTAAAGTTAGTTGTCTCAGAATCTCGATCCTGTGCTCTCAGCAGCCACTGACATGATAATATGAAGACTTCCATCTTCCCTAAACTCAAAAAATGTCTTAGACTTGTAAAATTCAGATGACAAAAATGTCCCAAGCAAGCCATCTTCACCTTCTTTTGTGTCCCCAGCACCTGGGCGGCCTCCATTATTTCTGCATATTCTTCATCCATTCTCAGCATTACCATAGTTTAGACTATTACATCAACTCTATCCTAAATGAACTTCACAACATCTACTCGTTTCGTCTTATAGCCATAGATTCCTCATCCTGACTAGCCATCCTCCCCGAGAAAGAGAATCCCCCCCACGGACAAGAAACCACCCATTTCATTCCATCCACCGCTAGTTTGCGCTGGGCCCTTTGAACTCTAGCTTCTTTAATGCCAATACCAGGGCTAAAATCTGGAATTTCTTCAGCCTCAACTCGCAGCCATCCCCTCCACCCCGTCCATACTTGCCCACCTGGTGCACCAAGAACAATAGTACCCCACCATTCCCGCCCAACGCTACCATGGTCCCCATAGAGCATCCAATCTTGAGTCTTTGCCACGATCTCGCGAATGAGGGCATTGGTTGATGCGAGCGGGTCGGTGATCTTACTTTGAGTCTGTGAAGCCTTTGGCCTAAGGGGTGGCGGAATGCGGAATACATGAATGTGAGATATATCTTCTCGTTTGCTGAGAAGCCGAGTGGGGTCGAATCTGGACTCAGTATCTATGATGGTTACTGTTTTGTTTTGCGGAGCCGATACCAGATGGTCTAGCAATGCGTAGATGAAGGGCATGGAACGGCCAGAGACTGAGATTTGGGCAACTTGCGTTTCCCTGAAATTTCGCATGGTCAAATCATCTAGCTGTGGAATTCCAGTCGCCCGTGGGTAGTAGGACTTAGGTGCTTGTTCATTCCTATGAGATATCACAATTGTTCTTAACGCTGTCAGGACCTTCATCATAATTAGCGTGCCGCAATAGTAGGGTTAATATAGTGACATCTGAATTGTCAAGGGTTATGACCACTTCCAAGGTAACTCGAGGAAATATGCTCACCTCTTCCAGAGACACCTCTTCAACCTCACTCAGAATTCTCGCGCCCGCCAGTCCTATACTTCCAAAATCCATCTTTCACTCGATTATTCATCACACCACCAAGTGTCCCGTCAACTTCCTCCAAATTCGCGTTTTACCCGCTGGACCTGCAGCTCAATCCGGCTCCGGAATTCAACAGCTGTGACGTAATCGACAATGGCGCCTCCTGCGAAACAAATCACCATCGATGAGTTGGAGAAGGCAGTACAGCTTGATCTTAAAGGGAAGCGGCGAAAGATAATACACGATGCAGATATCAGACTGGAATCTTGTCCCTTAAAGACGATGACGCAGTATAACTGTGAAGTTGTGGATAGTCACGTGATGTGCCAAATGGTGTTTCGCTTCTTTAGAGAGTAAGTGTGGAAAATAAGAAATCTCTCAATTTTGAGTGTAGAAGAAGAATATAATTTGATTGCGTTTTGACTTTTGATAAATGGCAAGACTTTTTGAACTAATCCGTTATTAGATGCTGGGATAAAAAGGGCCCGTTTACTGTCGAGACAACAGCATGGGAATCGCCTGAAGTAACACAACCAATAATGAGCAGGATAGAGCTTGAAGCAAAGGCAAAATTTAGAGCACAGCATCAACAATAATTTCTACAGCATGAACATAATCTTTATGAGAACATCTTCACTCTACGATTCGGTTTTGTGGCACAAAACCTCGTCATCTTCAAACATTAACATAGCATTCAGGCATCAGGTATCGATAACAGCGACCATTAGTCTTTATCCGTATAAATGCATGTATTGAAAAGTCATAGTTCAGCAATGGAGAATTGCTTAAGCGGAGTTCTCACGCTCAGCCTCCAGCTTAGCATAGTAAGCGTCACGGGCCTCACGGCGGGGAACGTGGAAGCCGTACCTGTAGAGTGATTAGTCAATGGCCGGGGGATGTCGTTGACATTTCATTTTTCGAGCATGGAATATCGGAAGAGCCTTCACGTTCAGTAAGGTCTCAATCAGTGACACCGGTCGACCGGAGTTTCGGCATCACGGCATCATAGAACCTGACCCGGGTCATCCGGATTACGGAAACTTTTATCTCATCTTCCTGATTGGACTCGGAGTTGTGTCGTCAATAGTAAAGGTTAAGTTGTGAGTTTTTGAGACTTACCACCAGGCATTGGACAGGGCGAAACCACCACCTAAGAACGAAAGTTAGCATTTCGCTTACACACGCAGAGTTTGGTCTGACAAAACTTACCTAACGCGATGCTGAGGTCCATAATCAGACGACGGCGGAGCATCTGGAAAACTGCGTTAGTCAGGCTTGATGTTAAGGTGGAGACCGGGCAAATTGCATATGACTTGTGGCGGAGAACTAGACGGGGAGCTTCAGACTATGCTATTCCTTGTTGGTTGGCGTAAGTGACCAGCCGGAGGATGCGTCATTGGAAAGCAATTCCAAATTGAAAGAATAACAAACGCCAATTGTCTTTTATTTAGGTTCATTAACCTAACAAAGTGCACATCAAAGGCTAATGGCTTGTTTGAAGGCCTCACACGTCGCAAGTTCTCCGTTATGATCACGGAACAAATCGGTATTCCAATTTTGGGAAGGGTGCTGTCATACGCCAGTAACGGGAGCAATCATTTTGTCGAGTTTTTATGGAAATATCCAGTTTATAGAAAAAGTATAAAAAGAATTGCAATTGGTATCGCAAAAGCAAGAGATTGAGTGGATATTGGTCTATTGTCTATCAAGTTATCGATTACGATAATCTGATCATAAGGAATTGAATGGACCGACCTTGACATTTTCGCAGGTGTGATCCAACCAATCAGAGCGCAGCCGAAAAATTAAAGGGCATCACGTGATTTACATCCATGGCGGGGTGTCTTTGCAGCCTTGTCGCCTACTATAGGGTTTTAATACCAGGTTCAAGGGTTATTTTATGACGATTTTAATGAAAAGAAGCATTTTTGTGGGGTAATCACAATTCGGGATTTTGGTTTTGGTGATGCTTATATAGACGATATCGAGGCGTATTGTCAAATGTCCAACCCATTTTCTTGGTCTACAACTTGCCTACTTTTTTGGGCATCCCCTCAACACAAATCACATTTGCGCCTGCTGTCAATCCATCTGAGTCCTCTCTTCACTCCGTTCGCCTCCCGCCTCTTCCTCTGACAATGAGCTTCGTGGCGCCTACCAGACGACTGGCCCTGTCAGGTAAGCACATACTATACTGATTCTGAAATCTACGCATTTAATTGACTAATTTTGACAACCATATAGTATCTAACCTCTATCTCCCTGCTACCCTCATCCAGGCCCGCGCCAAGTCCAGCTGGTCCCTCAGTTCACTCAACCCCTTCGCCTCCAACAAGTCCACCAGCTCAGTACCCACTGCCGACGGTCTTGATGACCCTGCCGTTCGCAAGGCCCTCTTCCAGCAGACTTTCGCTCCCAAGGTCGAAGGCAGTATCTTCGAAGATGAAATCAAGAGCGCCAACCAAGACAAACCTGAAGCCCCCACCTCTCAGCCGCTAGACCCCTCAGCGCAGATTCCGGGCAGAGACCCTGATCCGCGCGGTCGTCTGCGGTTTGAGAGACGGAAGGTTGAGCAGATGGTGTTGAAGCACGGTGCGGAAACACAAGCGGATATCATTGCGCGGACGGAGAGAACAATGACCTATAAAAGTCCTCTTTTGCCCACCAGCATAAAGAAGCTAATGTACCTAGCTCAGCAGATTTCTGGAAAGCCGCTTGATGAGGCTATGCTTCAGATGAGTTACAGCAAGAAGAAGATGGGTACAGAGATTAAGATGCAGTTGGAGAATGCCAAGAACAGAGCTGTTGTTGTCCACGGTATGGGTCTCGGCAAGTTCAATGGTGAGTCTGAGGGCGTCAAGCCCAGAACAATTGAGGATAAAGATGGCAAGTTCCGGACAATTGCGGATCCCACTAGCATGTACATTGAGCAGGCGTGGGTAAACAAAGGTGCCAAAAGATACAAACGGGCCATCCACTTGGGTCGTGGTAGACGTGTGCCGATCCGGTCTCACCAGGCTAGTAAGTTGCACCGATTGACGATTGACAGCCGCACATGAATCTATATTAACCAAATATTCGCAGCCATTTCGGTTGTCCTTAAGGAGGAGAAGACTCGTATACGTGTAGCAGACGAGAAGAAAGCGAAGAAAGAGCGCAACGGTCCTTGGATCCACCTGCCTCACCGCCCAATCTCTCAGCAGCACCAGTACTACCTGTGGTAGACAAGTACCCGAAGGTAGGCCGAAAGTGGGTGAATATGGCAAGATGATTTTTTTTGTGGGTTGGCTCACGGGCCGTGTATTCTATTATGGACTTGGGCGGATAGTGTTCCCAAAGTCATGTATTTGTATAGATATTGGATAAGATTTTGTTTATATAAATCGATATCGGTTACACGACAGTGGCTATGGTGTAAGTGAGGCTTCGGTAACACTAATTGGTGAAGCTCATTGTTTCATGAGGTAAACTATTCCGTTCTGTGAATCGTAGTCGGAGGAAATACCCTTTAAAAGAGGACAAATATTAATCACCAACACAAAATGACGATCATATAGGGGGAAGCATTAGTTTGGAAGCAATATATTGATGATATATTCGGTGAAATGTGAAACATCATGAGTCTAAATAAATGCAAGATTTCAGGTTCCTCCATGGAGATTACTCGATAAAAACTCTCCCAACGCCGTATGAAGCAATCAAATATCCACAAAAAAAACAAAGGAAATGTCAAAGTAAACCCACAAAAAGGAGGAACAAAAGAGAAGATAAAAATGTGTTGACACAAGCACAAAAAGAAATTGGTGAAGGCCTTCGGTATCACAAGCTAACGCAGCGAATAAGGTTGACAAATAGAAATCAGACAAAAATCAAAAACAGAAAACGATAAAATGTTGAGGCAGGCGGGTGTGCCGGGGGGCAAAATGGTGGGGATATTGATACTGTAGAAGGGAAACAAAAGCCGCCATATCCTCGGTACATCATAACGTCGTGATAAAGTGACAAGCGACTACAGCTACGTTGGCGCAGCAATGTTAGTCACCGTCCGTCTAACTTTCTATCTCTCTCAAACCATAGTCCGCGGTGCCGCCTGAGAGACCATATCCTCATACCGGGTCGCCTTTAACTCACCGCCCGAGTCACTCAGGCGCTGTTGGGTACTTGAGTAGCCGAATTGGCTGCCGGCGCTCGCCATGGGGCTACTGTTCATCTTGTCATTGTTATATTCAGAGATGCCGCGGTTCTTCTTGAAAACGAAGACGCCAGTGATGACGATCATAGAGACGGCGACAGCGCCGACGCTGACGCCAATTCCGGCTTTAGCGGCAGATGAGAGGCCGGTGGATTTTTTGGCATCAGAGGAGTCTTTGTCGGAGTTGGTTTCGGAGGAAGAAGACGAAAAGGAAGAGGAAGTAGTAACTGGAGTGTGGGCGGCTCCGGAGGAAGACTGCATAGAAATTATGTTAGCGGACAATTGTACCTTGAGATAAAGTTTAATCAATAAGGGGAGAAACTTACAGTACTGGATGCAGACGAAGTACGAACAGAAGTGGTCATGGTCGAGTTAGAACCAATCCCAACAACACCAGCAGTCGTAGCTGCACCAGCAGGAGCAGTAGTGGTCCCGGTAGCAGCACCGGGAGTCGTTGCAGCGCCAGGGACAGAAGACGTCGTAGCTACACCGACAACAGCAGTAGAAACAGCAGCACTAGTAGCAGCGCCAGTGGTGGTGGCGGCGGCGGCGGAGGCACTGCACATGTTGGTGAAGTAGGTGTTTACTTGGGCGAGCTGTTCGGCGCCGCAGCTTTGGGAGGTGCAGTCCTTAGAGCCGGCGGTAAATGATGAAGAGGCGCAAAGGCAGGCGGTGTCGGAGGCGGATGTGCAACCGAGGCTTGTGGCTTGGTTAAGCATGTTGGCGACACATGTTTGCTGGTGGTGGTTAGTTTCGTGATTTGCGAGTTTGCGGGAGATTTTCTGTGAGATAAGACTTACAGCGCAGGAAGGAAGAGTGCTGAGTTGGGCGGCGACAACGTTGAAGCTTAGAGAGGCCAGAACGGCCTGGATAAAGATGGGGGCGCGCATTCTGATGAATGTGTGTGCAGATACTCGTGATTTTTTTTTTTTAAAAAGTATGTGATAGTACAGATCCAAGGTCTACGAAAGGTTTAAGACTTGGAGAGTATATGTAAATAAAACATAAAAAAAAAGTCGCAAGTCTACGGGGCAATCTAAATCGGAAGGATATGGGCCGGTTTCTTGCGCGACGTTTGACAAGTGACAGGTTGAATTTAAGAAATGCTGAATGTGAGACTTCTGGAATGTTGATTTAACGAGTGATTATCCAGTGATTTGTTAACAATGAAGATATTTGTATGTATGTCGGTACCGTCGTCGTTGTAAATAAATATTTACTTTGGAGTGTAATTTACCCAAAATGGATATGGCGATTTCGTTTTAGGATGTGTAGTTAGATGTATGGGGGCCTTTTGTGCTTGGGCAATATCAAAACAATGCTGTATATTGCTTGTAGATATAACTGATGATTAATAAATTGGAGTCGAAAGCTGTCTACAAAATTTCGGAGAGTAATTCTTTCGTTGGAAAGTTAAAGAGTCGATTTTTGTTTGCTTGGTAAAAGAGTGTACGCTTGTGTATAAGCAGAAAGGAGCGACTAGTAAAGGATTGGCCGAATTCGTGTGAATTCAAAGGTTAAAGTCTAAAAAAAAAAAAGGGAAGTAATGAAGAGAAGAAAATACAAGAGATCGTGAAGCCGAATTAACCTTTAAGAAATTCTTGTGACTATTGCCCAACGGCACTCAATGTGCTTCACAATAAAAAGAAAAGAAGAAAAATTACAGGAGAAAGAAGTCCAAAAAAAAAGAAACTAGTCAAGATAAAAAAAGTCATTTTCTCTCCTTGAGGGGGAGCAGCCAAGCGAGACATGGGCTGTTTCCACATGCCCACAATAACCAAACTGAAATTAAATTTTGCTCTACTCTACTCTGCTTTACTTTGCTTTGCTCGTCTCTTGCAATTGGGAAGCTTCTCTCCCGGTGCGTTGCTTCCGGGAACCCTGGCACGGCCACTGGGGAACGTGAGTGAGGATGGAGTTACCAACAGGGTTCCGGATGGAAGAAGGCAGGGCTTTGAGGTTAGGAATGCGAAGGGGGAAGGGGGGGATAATTTAGATAATTTAACGAGGTGTTGGCATGAAGTTGGCGTGCTGGGATTGTTGACAAGGGACGATTTTGGGAGAACGGCTAGTGATGATGTTTGACTTTCAGATAGTTGTATTTACGCAAAATGTGTATTGTAAAGTCTTCATGATGCTGAAATTTTAGTGCATACATTAAATTCAAGTTTAGACAACATCGATCGTCTTACACACACATATCACATGCTCATGCTGTAACATCTCTGCAACAGACATATGCAGGTTCCATGCAACCTTTTGACACAACTTTTTGCTCTTGGGCCTACAGGATTGCAGAAACCGGTCGATCACTCTTAACTCGAGCTTTCGATCCTTCTCGCAAGAAAGCCAATGTAATTCCGTATATCGAGTTAAACTATAGGTCCATGAAACGCCAACGCTATATTGAATCTGCCTCGGAATGGGAATAACTTGATATGATATTTTAGTTAGAATATTAAGTTATTTCTCTTCCTTTCTAGATAAGATTGTTGTTTTTTTTTTTTTCGAATACTTGATTACCAACCACTATCTGCATTAGAGAATACGACCTACCAGACTATGAATAATTAGCTCAACCCAATATCGGTGTCTTTTCAACGCTCTCATCCCTTTGATATCACTGAACTGCTATGCTAAAAGAAGAAAAATACATCAAATCCCGCTCAGGCCAGCTAATGGTGCTTTAGAGTCGCAATTTTTTTCGGCTGATCTTCACGTTGAAGCACTTCCACAGCTGTCCACATCTAAAGCATCATCATCGTTATTGCGCATTCTGTACCATTTGCTACGGTGAGCTGGTTAGCTCGTCCTTTTAATTTTCCAGCTTGAATCTCTGACTAACTGATAGTGATCTCAGTCTGAGCTGGTCTAATCAACATGTCATTCCTGTAATCGCAAACCATAACCCAACTATAGCCGCCATATCCCATCACCGCTACCCTTAAAAGTTGAAGAGCTCAAATAGTCTTGTTTTCTCTCATTCTGCCATCCCAGAGTCTCATCCCTGGGAAACTTGTCATTGGCATGTTGCATCATTTCATGCGTCCCTATAGGTACAGGACTGTCTGGTGTAAGAGCTGTTAGCCCTGCGACTAAACCGTCCCTGATTCAACTAGACTAACTCCTAATATTATCGTCGTGATATTCAAACATTGAACATCGACTGACTGTTGTTTAACAACTCAGGGGAATATATAGCTATCAGTTCAGGGGCAGAGGAGGGTGAGAGGGATCGTAAGCTCCCTTTTGACGGGAACAACATTAGACTATAGACTAGGATTATCCAGTATTTATCACTGAGCCTTCATAATGCCGAATAGCTTTCAAAACACACATGACGCACGCTACCCTCCAAATCACAGATACAAAATTATCCTGTGAAGAAAGACAAAAAAAAGGCTTTAAAATATCGTCATTCCTCGGCTTAGTACTTGCTGAGATCAACAGAAACGTGCTGGCAATGGTGGCTTTCCTCTTCTTCCACACAATTACATACTAAATATAATCGCAGCCACGTGTGGCTTGTCCGTCTGACGACGTCATCTGGTACGAACGCCCCCCAGCCGCCACTAAGAAACATGGCCAAGTAAAAACTTTTAGTGTAATGTTTGTATCAAAGTTAAGAGTTTCTATATATATGTAGAATAAACCTGGCTAGAGCTATGGAAATGTATATGCCACATTTGTGACGATGTTTCTGGCGTGGATGTTTCGAAAAGAGAGACAATGGCGTCCGCCACTCATAACCACTATAATGGTAAGAAACAAGGCCGATATGATCAAACAATTGAATCATATACATCTGTGTAAAAGTTTGGTAATCTTGATTTTCTTTTCAGTAGCTTCATCTAATTTTTCGTTTCTTTTCTTCCATATTATTCTTTAAACTTTTCAACTTCAGATCCGACATCCTTCTGAACTCGCCACTGCAGTGAAGAATAAAAGAAAATATTTGGATATTTGGGATTACTGAGCTAATCCGGGTATCTGCAGGGTTCTCAGGATTCAGACAACAGAACCAAGGATGCAATTGCCCGGCACTTTAACTAAAGAGGGTAAAAAGCCAAATACAAGTTTTCAAACTCAATTCTATACCAATTAAACTTGAAAATTGCAAAATATTATATTCTCTAATGCCATCATCATGATGACTGAGCCTAAGTATCATTAATCTTGTGAAATAAATTAGTGTCGTCTTGTGCTAAGAAACCTCAAATGCTTCTGGAAACTCGAAAATTTGTTGATGCAACAAGCATATCATACCCTAATTTCCTTATTCCCCACATGTCATCTACCAATCATGCTAAACCTTCGGGGTCTTTACCCTAATGATTACAGAAACAGGTCGGGTCTACACTCTGAATTTTCATGCCCATTTCTAATGCCACAGTTTTGCAGTGATTTTGACATGCCTCAACAAATCTATATATATGTATATATACATGTCAGCAACAATAGCTATAACAACAGAAACCCCATGTCTTTCGCCCGCCGCTACCACATCCGCCAAGCACTCGTCAGACCGCATAAAATGATCTCCCGCTTCAAATCCTTCGAAACTATCCGACCTTCAGAGGTAGAAGCCTTCTGCCGGACCCAAGCCCTTCTTCAAGAAATCGCCCGTGTGTGTGTGTGTGTGTGCGTATTCCACTGTAGAAGCGCAACATTGATTTGGTACTGTGTTCATGACAACCGAGGTTCCATTCACATTCCTTACCCACTCGGATTTTTTTCGCCTATGCTTCAAAGTTTGTAATTAGCTTTGGGCTGGTGCTAAGCGCAAGGATGGAATGGGCGTCTCATTCTGATGATATTTTGCACGCGAGAAAAAGCTGAAAAATACTTGAGCTGAACTGATTAGTGGTATAGGGTTAAAAGATAAAATTCCACATGACAAAGTAGAATGACATCAGTCATCAGAATTTTGATGTCATAAAATCAATTTCTGCAAACTGTTCTCGTGCCTCGAGTGTGCATACATATGCATAATAAACACAGCTAAAATTCCGAGTCCGTGTTTGGCTCCCCTTGCACAGTTACCACTGTTATCGAAGATATATCCGTCGGTCACCAGCTACCTCTTTGAGCCTGAGTATCTCACTGAGTCTAGCATTTGCTCTGCGAGTATAATTCTACTTGGTCTCTTCGAGCCTTCATCTCTCGCAACCCCGTGGTGGTGACCATCACTGCGACCCAAATGACTCAAACTTGACAATCAAGTTTATCATCACATCCTTCAATGTCTTAAGATGGGTAGTTTGACTCTATGACCATCGGATTAATACTGAGAAAGGCGCATTTGCATCTGTGTCACGAAGCCTGTCCAGTTTACTCACGATCACGTCTCCAGCATAACTCACGAATTGTCAATCGGCATTTTCTCCTTAGATGCTTCAAAAGTATATACGCTCATTTTTTGCATCGAATTGTTGGCCGTATTTGTCAACTATAAGGTTGATAATTGCTGTGTTTTGGTCTGGTGCTTTGCGTGTGACCCGGAGGTTGGGGAGAACTAACCGGTGGCACGGTGGAAGGGGTTTTGTGGCCAAAGGGGCGGACATGAGAGCGATATCGTGGAAATATGAAAGTTTGGAGCATCTATATATATATAGATATGAGTGTACCATTCACGAATAGTATTTCGCGCCATAATCATCAACTCAGGATATGTCGCGCTGTGAGTTCCGGGAAACTTTCATAATAGCATATACTAAAGACCTGATAGGAACTGTTAGGAAATTGTGGTTCACACTTTCAAAATTGGTTGATCACGTATATACCTCGGTCCTATACAGGAGACAGGCTCTCACATCTTGGATATGCAGTGGTGAGTAGTCGCAAAGTGATGTTCTATTCACTATTTAATCAGGTACATAAAATCAAACAAAAATGACATCATCCAACAAGGTGTCGGATCAAAGGCAATATTGATTACATGCGAACGAGATAATTCTCACCTATGCTATCCAAAGAATGAAATCTTCGCCACTCAACATGGAAAATCTAGACAAGAAAGTTGGATTTTCGTGTCACGTTACCAGAAATTCGAGAACACTTTTAGACTCAAATATCAGTAGTCGCGACCTAGAAACTTTCTCCCTACAAATTGCTGTAGATTGCTAACCTAGGGGATCAATTTCAGGACATGGATTATGAAAAAGAGGCCGCCGATAATCTTGTCTTGGATAGACGTGGACTCAGCGAGGTGAAGGGGGTCGGCCACGATGATCCTCATCCAGGGTAGACGACTAACCCCGACGAATCCTATTTGTTATGATCTGGTACATATCCATAGTCTTACTCATTGAGGCTAGGAGATAGTGTCTATATGATTAACATAGTCCTGGATCAAATTCAAATACCTATGTTCACTGTGTTGACTTTCAGTTTCATGTCTTTACCCCAAGTGATGGAGTATTGTAGTCGAAGATTCTGGAGTTCCCTGGGCTACCCTGGGGCTTGATTTTCAGATACCGTTGTTTCTCCAGAGTTAACTGCGCAAGACATGCTTCCTAATATATTGGCACGACACTCCACAGCTCCTAATGTATTTGGGCCGAGGTCATGGTATCATCATACCAAGTTGGCGGGTAGTTCCACCGTACGTGGCAGCACAACGATGCGGAGTTGATAAGAGGCTTCATCTCCTCAGGCTTGACATATACCTACATACTCAGTTTGCATTCATGATGCGCTATGTGACATGGTAATGGACTATTCCTAAGTCAACAGATATGTACGAAATGCTTACTGTTGACCATATTGGGAAAGTCCTACCTCGGAACAACTTTCTTGTTTTCGCCATCAAAAGGCATACTCTAGTTTGCTAGTCAACTCATGATAGCTTATCTATCTTCCCTTTAAAGGACTATTCTAGTTAGTATCCTCTGGACAAGTTGGACACAAATTGACAAAGATCTTATCAAGGAATTGGCGGTGACGGGGTTGGAGAGTGATGATCACAGAGAGCTCTTTTGGATGAGTATGTAAGGGGATGGGGGGAAATAGAAATGTGACTGGTTGTAGGACTATGTCTACATGTGCAGTCTAGTCGACTTTAATGCTGTAGTCGACACTATAGATTGAGCATTATCGAAGTGCAACTCATGTTTAGTTAGAATATGGCAGCTTCTATCATAGTGTTGTTTTGGGTTTGTATTATGCTATCTTTTTTTTTCAACTTGGTAGGCCTCCATATAATGAGGCTCGACATTTGTTAATTGTTGTTTGTATGTATTAACAGTGAATGGTACATACATAGGAAGACAATTTCAGGTATGTTATAATCTCCTTCCATCAACATGGTAATTATTTTCCTGATCTTCATGATGTCATAGAGAAGTATATGTTAGGGTTACTCTAGAGTGGTACTGAAACAAGGTTAATTGACAAAGGGATCATAAAGTGGATAGATCCTTGACATCACATTGCTGTGGCTGGAGCCTGGGTGCACTTTAGATTGTTTCAGAATGAACCAAGGTCCCTCATGACATTTGTCGATTTGCGGAGGTAGGTTCAGACTGAAGTTATGGAGGCTCTGGATTTGGGCCAATGAGAGATGTTGATGGGTGATCATATTTAAATAGTTTATTATAAATTTGCGATATGACATTAGTGGCGATGTAAACAATCATATTTAGATTGGAGGTAAGTAAAAAGTCATGCTTGCCTTTGTATGGATGGATCGTATACAAATAATATGAAACTCAACAATATGAGTTCAGTTCGTGACAAAATCATTTCCCAGATTCTTGTGAATATTTAATATAGGGAGGGCAACTGAAAACTTAAGCGACAACCGATTGTTGGAGGGATAAAAACATAGACATGTATGGCAAAATTGAAGTTTCTTTTGGTCGGCTCTTGGTATCCAATACATTGATCAATCGCTTACTTAATGAGCCAGGTTCAGCACTAATGGTCCACTTCATCACTAAGGGGACAAGGTGAAAACACAACCTGCAAATACTTGACGCAACTAGGCTAAATATTGCCAATGATATAGATATAGGCCCATGAATATGGATGTGACGTTATGACAAATGTAACATAGGAGTGAAGGCATTTTGTGTTTGTTGATTGTGCAATACACATTGGGTATTTAAACAGCGAATATTTTGGCTGTTCCAAATAATATTTGATTACATGCTTTGTACTCACATCGAGTTAGTTACTGACGAAGATACTTAAAAGCATAAGATACTCAAATCGGACACACATTGTTGCCGTCAATATAACGTTTGGGGAGAGGACAAAGGATGGAAACAATCACCATGCACTGTCACCAAGAATCCGTCAGTGTAACTCGCCCTATTGTACAATTATACCCCCACAGTCCTACAGAGCAGCACGGAAAGGTTGCAATTTGTAATCATAATGGAGAGAAAAAAACAAATGCAACTACTGGAATACAGAAAACGGATTATCGGATCGCGATGCATGTATGAGCCTCTGGATTGACATATGCAACCACTATTGGTTATGGGCCAATATTGCAGGTCAGATATGTAGAAACTGATGAAGCGCGGATGCAAAGAGTGAACCGCGTGAATATGATAGTACCAAAAAAATGGATTGCGACGCCTTGCTTGGTGATGGATGTGTGTCGGCGGCAACAGTTCAAGGTACGGGCCTAGAATATAGCCAAATTCGAGACCGACCACCAGAAATTAAGAACCCTCAGTGATATGGTGAGCATAGTCGATCAACCATGTAAATAAAGTAAGGCCAATCGTGACACTTTAGTGAAGAACTTCGGGGTGACTTGATACTCTTTGGAGGGATCCATCATGGTGATGCGAGCTCATAACTCTATGTACAGGGCTCTTAAACAAGAGGAAAACAAGGGGACTGATCAGCCGAGCTGAAACTCAGAGAAAATGTTGATGATTGATAGAAAGTTGAGATGATTGTTTCTGTGATGTTATGCAGTTGAGTCTATTTTCATCTTGTCAATTACAAATGTAGTTGTAGATGGTAACACAAGGAATTAGTGCACTTTCCTCACATTGAGATTTTGCCACCAGATTCCGCGTCCAGATTGCAATTGCCCATTTTAAGGTACTCTACTATTAATACTTAGGCGTTTAAACACATATTAGATCGAAACATATACTAAAGTCATATTGAATCATGCCTTGACTACAACTAAGAATCAATTCTTTTTTTTTGGAATTTAAGTTAGTACACTCTTTATTGAAAATACTCACGTCTTCACAGCGGTCCAATAAAATTACATATTATCTTGTGTCAGATATAATGACAAGACAGATTGGTTCAAATGTATATGCAGGTAGAGTTGGCCATAGTTGTGCATAACGCCTTCCGTTTCGTTTCAGGGAAGGAAGATAAGGTGTGCTAATGGTATGGCCTGTCATGACTGGCTGGTACATCAGGTCCTGCAATTTACACCTTTCACATATCGTACGGCTTCTTTCGTCATTGAATCGGGATCAACCGGAGATGTGTGGTCAATCAAACCAGTACCTGGTTCTGGACTTCTGCGATGAGCACCATTGATCTTCTGCCATAGGAGGAAAGTATATTCCATTGTTTTGTCTTCATAAATCATAGGGGAAATACTCAATGTAGAATCATCATGTTGCTCCCGTTTAGCAGATCTGTATTCCCTAAGTTACTTTTGTAATATTGACTGGAAATATGTATGGCGCAAGCCAGATGTACCCTATAGATCCGTACCGCATTTTCCCAAATAACACCAGATCGCAAAGCTCATTTGGGAGACAGGGCCCAGAACCGTCGGTAGTACAGACGCGATTGCCAGAACTCTTCATGGAGACAACAGGATCACAGGCTAAATAACAAATTTAATAATGTGTATAAATTTCCTTATATATACTATAGTTGACCAAATGGATGTTATAAGAATCGTCAGCATTAATCTGCTCGTCTCTGAGCTCGCTCATTGGTGCACATTCCTTCCAATTCGAAATATTGAGCTCCGCTATTCTGGATACCCCCTGGCAATTTCCAGCAGCTACAGCGCCCATAGCCTTGTAGGTGAGGTGACTCCGGTGACGCTTTGTCTTTGTAGCCTTTCACTTTTTTTTTTCTTTTCAGTGCGTTCTCACCAACCATCATAACCACATGCGACTTTGCCTTTCGTGGATTGAAGTATCTTTGACCCCGCGATCCCCAGAACTCCCCATTGTGCATCGGTTATCTTATAATCGTGCCATCGCGATTCTGCCATTGTCACTGTCGCTGCAGCCTACGCCATATTTCGAGTAATCTGGAATCTAGACTTCACTGACGATTCATCTCAATGCAGAGACGGTCCTTGTTAATAGTCCCCGTCACGACCGCAACCATCCGAAAAAACGCACCCGTCCTTGAATGCTAGACGGGGGTTTCTAGAGTTAAGAGCGACCAAGACTGCACGCCCATTACAATTACCAGATCGCCAAACATCATTGATATTGTTTTTCTCTCATGCGACATCTGGAGACCGCGTGCATCCTTCGTCGTTCGGTTTCCTAATTGGCTTGCAGCGACCTTTTTGATGTCCTTGTTTCCCTGGTGCCAAATCATTCATTCACTATCAATCTTGCCCAACACGGCAGCCATTTTTTTTGAACCACAAGATTATTTACTTATAAGAAAGCCCGAATCGGATTCTCTTCTATACCGACGATACCTCACTGCTTCCATTGATTTCGACAAATTCACAAATCGCCATGTCTACTCCTGGGCCGCCCATCGGCCAGGAAAGTTGGCTGGCGTTTCTCGACGAGGGCATTCGCAACGTCCACGACTATGCTAGTTGTACTCATGTCCTGAAAAACTTCGAGGCGGCTCTTGATGCCGAGGTTGGAAGCCTGTCGATATGGATGGCTTATTGCGAATTCTTCCACACTTTGTATGCGGATGCTTTGAATCCTCGTGCGCCGGGCTCTAGAATGGCCCGCTGGTCTGACCATGACATCGTGGCCGGAATCAACACATTCGGCTTGGACAACACCCTTCAATTATGGCAGCGTGGTTATGAGTGCATCCGGTACCGTCTAAGCGACAGCCATATCCTTTGGGATCGTTGGATCTCACTCGAGATGGAACAGCTCCGTCGCACACAGACCCCAGAAGGTGTCTTAAGAATCACTCAGCTCTATCGACATCGTCTGACTACTCCTCATGTGAAATGGGAACAAACTTCGAGTAATTTTTCTACTTTCCTGTCTACCTACAAGCGCGAAGCCTGGGAGTCCGAGATGGCGCAAATTACAGAAGCTGCGCAAACTGCGAAAGCTATCATGGCTAATCATCGTGTCGATTTCGAATTCAAGCTGGAGAAGGCTCAGCGTGAGAACCGACAAGATGTGGAGCGCACTGTATTTTTGGAATACTTGGACTGGGAATTGCAAAATATCCATCATCTCAGACAAAGACGGAATCCTCAAGTTGAGATAAACCACGATGTCTGTTCCGGCCTTTTCCACCGCGCTCTAACCGGCATGTTCTCACGAGATGAAGGTGCCTGGGAGGATTATATCTGTCATATTGCTCAGATTGGTGATCCCGATCTTGTCATTCTCGAAAAGGCTCTGAAACGAGCTACTGATCATTGCCCTTGGTCTGGAAATCTGTGGTCACGCTATATTCTGACTGCCGAACAAGCTGGCGAGCCTTTCGAGGCCGTAGAGAAAATCAAGCACTCTGCCACTGCTTCCCCGCAACTTCTGGAGGGTGGCTTGGAAAGCCTGTTATCCATGTACATAGCGTGGTGTGGATTTCTGAAACGTCAAGCTATGGAGAAGGGCGGCGAGTCTCTGGATCATGCTGACATGGGCTTTGCTGCTGCACTTGAAGATATTAAGATTCAAGGCCGCAAGATGTACAACAATGAATATGAAGGCGACCCCCAGTTTCGTGTGGAGCGTATATATATCGAGTACATGACTGAGGCCAAACATAACATTCCTGATGCTCGTGCGTATTGGGAAAGTCTTGCCCGTCGTCCTAATTATGCTCGGTCATATGCTTTCTGGGTTCACTATTTCCAATGGGAGTGTCTTGTCTATGGCTATCAATTACTTTCTGTGACACCTGCGAGCGCAACGGCTCATCCAAGAGCAGCCCCTCGCCCCGAACATGCTACTAACATCTTGAGACGTGCAGTGGAACAACCAAATCTCGATTTCCCGGCGGAAATGCTGCAAATTTACCTTCAGCACTGCCAGGAATACGAAAGTGTTTCCAATATCCGCATTGCCCAAGACGTTGTTCGTCGTATCGGCAAGGCGGTTGTCAAACGTCAACTTGCTGAGCATGCAGCCTATGCCCAGGCTCAAGCACAAGCCGAGGCCGATGTGCAAGCTCAAGTAGCGGCACAGGTCCAGGCTCAGACCAAGTCTCACATTCTGCAAGCTCAATTGCAGGCTCAACAACAGTCGCAAGATCGTAATGGTCATTACGCATCACATCAGACTGGTAGCTATTCTGAGTCTGGCTCAGGGCAACTGACTCATAGTGGCAGTGGCAGTGGCAGTGGCTCGTCGCCCGGAAAGCGGAAACGGGATGATGTCGACAACTCAGCAGGCGATCTTCCAAAACGGTTAAAACATGAAGAACTACAAGCAGGCTATGGCTCAGCACCACCACCTGCAATACATACCTCAGAAACACCCAAGCGTGACCGTGAAAACTCTTCAGTCTTGATTGCCAATCTCCCAAAGACAGTCAATGTTTCTGCTATAAAACGCAATTTCCGCGAATTTGGATATATAATTAATGTCCAGCTGGTTACAGAAAAGGATGGAAACTCATCTCTAGCTATTGTTGAATTTGACAATTCCGATGATGCTGCCAACTTCATTGCGCTTCGTGATCAGAAGTACTTTGAAGATCATTGTATCCGGGTTAGCTCCGCTCACAACCTCACCGTGTTTGTCACCAACTACCCGCCTACAGCAGACGCCGCGTGGATGCACAAATTCTTCAAAGATTGTGGCGATATCATCGACATCCGCTGGCCTAGTCTCAAATATAACTCTACTCGCCGCTTCTGCTACATCACTTTCCATACGATTGAGGCTTCCACAGCTGCCGTCGGGCTTAATCACCGCCTAGTCGATCAACACCGTATCGAAATCCAATTTTCCGACCCTACCAACAAGCGTCGTCGCCAGGGCGCTACTGCTGAGGGGCGTGAGGTTTATGTCGGCAACCTTGATGGCGCGGCGACACAAGAGAACCTTCGGGCTGTTTTTGAAAAGTACGGTACTATTAATAGCGTGCGTGTTCTTACTGGAATGAATGGTCGGCCGTGGTCGACGGGGTTTGTGACCTTTGAGAAGAAGGAGGATGCCGACAAGGCTGTGGCTGAACTGGACAACACCAAGTATATGTCACGAATCTTGAAAGTTTCCGTCTCTCAACACCGCAATTTCAAAACCACTTCGAAGATGAGTGCTGACGATACTTCAGCCGATGCTGATGGCCAGGGTGATGGTGTGATGCACGAGTCAGGCTCGAGCTCTTCTGAAATAGAAGCACGGAGTATGGCGCTGATGAACCTTCCGGATACCGTCAACGATGCTAGAGTGAAGGCACTCGTTGAAAAGTACGGAAAGGTCCGTCGCTTGGTCCTCCTTCCTGCGCAGGGAACTGCCAAAATTGAATTCAGCGACGCTGCTGCCACTGGAAAGGCTCAGTTAGCGCTCAATGGAAAGGAATTTGAAGGAAGGCATTTGCGCACTGGTACTTTGCGGGATTTGGCCGCGGTCGCCCGGCGGAATGGCTCCGAAGGCGCCGGTTCTGGCGACGTGACGTCATCTGTCCCTGCGACCAAACTGTTTGCGCCTACGAGACGGGTACTCGTTAAGAATGCTGCTGCTAAGGGCAGTGGCCTGGTAGTTGCGTCTAAGAAGCAGCCTGTATCATCTGACGCTGGCTCTGCCTCTTCTACTCCAGTCACTGATACAAACACTACCGGCGAAAGCAGTGACAGTTCTGCCCCTAAAAGTAATGCTGACTTCAAGGCTATGTTCTTGGCTGGTAGGAAGTGAGTAATGAGATTGGAATCTCTTTTTCATCTAAATTCATGGCATACGACTTTGATACGATGCCATGTTAAACTACTTATATGAAGTCTTAATTGCCATGTTTTCATGGCCTTCAGCAATAACAAATTGCCAAATTCTTCATAATCGTTGTTTTGCTTTTATGTTTTACGGTCGTTACCTCGGTTTGAAAATACATTTTTTAAGTGGTCTCGTAGATAGCGCAGGTAGGGTTTATTCGGATACAGGAAAGTCATTCATACAAGATACCAATACATTATCACACCTGCCAAAACAAAAATTGTCTTACACACGGGCATCATCATGTGGTATTTTCCAATATTCTCGCTGTGGTTGAAACTACTTTAACACTTCTAATCTTCACAAGCACCGGCACTTTTAACATGGAACTTTAATTGCACGCGATAGTTTCATTCGATATTGACGTCAAGAAATAGATACAGAAGAATTATAAACTAAGAAATAGTACAATAAGAAAATATAAGTTAACCGAGAGTGTTTCCCCGCCGGATAATAACTCCGCGTAGAAACGACTCTATGGTTTCCAGGCATCATATTTTTTGAATGCCGATATCCTGCACAAGATATGTACAAACACCATTGGCTCCCACATCATGGAATCCCGCAGCTCCAATGCCCATTAATCCCCGAACACGACAGCAGCGTGCCCGGTTCAATCATCCCGGCATCCCTTAGACATAAGAGACGGTAACCTTGCCACCAGAGACACTAGCAGAGGTAAGAACCTTGCTATTCTGCTTAATGTCAATGATGGTAGCGCCGTCAGGACCAACGGTGCCCGAGGAGCTGGTGGCAGTAGCACCAGTGAAGACAACAGTGCCAAAGTCGGCAAAGGGAACAAGCTCTGAGCCAGACTCGAAGTCCTCGACGATCCACTCGGCGTAGATCTCGGAGAGGGCGACAGATTGGCTGGTGAAGCTGTGGGTGACGGTCTGGCCGGTGGACTTGTTCTCGATGACGGCGGTGCCGGTCTTCTTGGTCTTGGCGGTGACGCTAGGAATAGGGTTGTTAGTTTAAGGGTCTTTTTATCCGCTTATTTCTTGCTTTGGTAAAGTGAGAAAGTAATCTGCCACAGTCATGACCGGAAAGGAAGGAGTTGCGGTTGAAAATCAGATTTCCGGATTGGGAAGGGGCATAGTTTGTGTTACTTGAGATAACAACAGCAATCACCATCACCAAGTCGTTTCACGAAAAAAATGAATAAAAATATTCTGGATACTTACGTCACAGTGATCTCGTCACCAGCAGAGATGTCAATGCCATTAAAGTTGTAGGCATAGTCAGGGTACCACTCGTACCAGGCGTCAAAGCCAACCTCACCACCCTCGTAGTAGAAATCAACACCAGTCTGGAGAATAGACTCAGTGCCAGTGTCACCGTCAATGCCAACCCAAGCTGAGGCAGCATACTCAGTGCGTGACGAGCCACCCGACGGCTCATCAGGAGTGGGGACAGTGAAGGTGCCGGTCACCGAGGTGAAGCCGGTACCAGAGAGGACAGCACCGGCCCAGTTGCTGGAGTACTCGACGTTGGTGTTGTTGGTGGGGCCGTTAGTGTCGGCGGGGAGACGGAGGTTGGAGGAACCCTTGCGGGTGGAGGCGTCGAGGGCGCGGGCGGCGGCGCGGGCGCGGCGGGCTTCAGTGAAGCGAGCGGCGAGAGCGGACTCGGCGGTCAGGAGGAGGGAAGCAACGGTGAGGAACTTCATCTTGTCTAAGGAATCTTAAAAAAAAAGAGGATGGACTGTTGAGATTTGGCTGAGTGGATGAGCTGGCTGCGGTGAGTGGTGAGTGGTGAGGTAAGAGAAAGTGATAACGATGATGGTGGTGGGAGCCCTTGGGCTTTATAGAGATTTCGTCGCGCTGGATATGACGGACTTGTGTACGGGATGTCATGCTCAATCATGTCAGTGCCGTGCTCCGTGTTGAATAGCACACGAGGTTTCTTCGATATCGACCGTGACCACGCCGCGAGACTTCGTTGTCTCTCAGCGACCGACAATGTCACGATAACATGTTGTCATGCACCATGGTGCCGGGGGCTTCATTGGCAGCTTCCGTTTTGGGATAGAAGGGCCGAGCGGAAGCTGCCCATGGGATTTCGGAAGATTGACAGGGGGAGCGGGCAGGCACAGCATATATGTTGATGAAGAGATAGTATTATTTATTTGGTTGTTAGTAAAGATAGCAGATGTTCAAGATAATGACTTAATATAATATAGCTCGTACAGACTCGGTAATTTCGGTCTGTTTCCCGGGTCAGGATCTTTTGATGAAGCTGGATTTGTCACTATGCTCCATGTTGCTATAACACAAGGAGAACATGGCCATGAAGTGTCGTGAAGGTTAAGCTTTAGCCAAGAGATCCTAGGTACTAAGAACCGAATTCTTGGCGATTACGCGACCTGGCAGTTACATTTCTCGATCAAACATTTTCACTAGATGTGGATAGATAGTAGTGATAAGCCGTAGCAAGTTGTAGATAATAACTTCCTGTGACCTTCAAGATCCACTATTGTCTTGACATGCAACTTGATATAAATGTTCATGGAACGCAACTGCAAGTATAACAAGAGGAATAATATTCAATGAATCTCAGTTTATTGGAAGCTATATTGTGGAGACAAACATTGAAAATGCTAGCAGGGGTTACACCTGCAGATGGCAGGTTAAGCTTGAAGTTTATATGACTATGTCAAGCCCAGTCTAGACCCACTTATAAATGTTCAGTAGATTATTTTCACAAGAAAGTGGAAAGATCTGGCGAAATTTCTAGATTATCATTATTGATAATTCCTCTCACTTTGATTCGCTAGCTTCCAGGTATACAAATACTCTTTGGTCCATCCACTATTTGCGTTTATTTCAGAGCATGGACCATCTAGACCACCCCTCAAGATTCTAGGCTAAAACAATGCAACGGTTCGCGATAGATGCAAAGTCCATGTTCAGGATTCCATATCCCCTCTAACGAACATATTCCCTAGAAATCAAAAAAAGCATCAATTTTCTTGGCGTCTTGGCACAGTTTTTGTATCACCTCACTTGAACGTTTTGATCTGCAAAGAATATGTTGTTGGCGGTGTTAGTTGTAGACAGCAGGTGTAGCACGTGGAGAGACAGTAATTTCTAGAAATTGCCTGATATTCACATATGCGCCTTCCTGAACCAAACTCTTCTCAAGACGAAATGAACCCTCTGTACCACTAACACACCGTTAGGGCGATAACAGCCCAGACTGATACCATCCACCGAGTCAAAAAAAACATTTTCTGATATTCGCGAGTACCTGATTTCTCAACTTCCAGACTTGTTGTCGTTATAATTCCCACCCACCACCGGCGGCAGAATTCCTATGTGTTCCTTCTAAATGGAGAGACTCTTTGCTCTCACTGCTTCTGTAACCCCCCATTATCTCCCCCTAACACCGACGAAGCAAATAACCCCTACGTAGAAGGTGGCATCGCCAAATGAGCAAAAAGTCATCGTCGTGATTTGTCACGAGTAAGACGATTGGGGGAGGGGGAATTTGATGTTCAAAATTGATATGAAATGGGTGCCACGGGATGGCTGGCGGGCTGGCGGGCCTGGATGCGGCGGTTGGACGTGGTGGGGGATTGGGGTTACATTAGAGATAAGAACCTTCAAGGGACTACAGATGAATGGGCGGATGGAATGGCGGTAGATCGAAGAGGGGAGTATGCCATCAGGGCAGTAAAATAGATTATCATATGTATTAGGGCAATCTATTCGTATAGAATTTCAGCGTAATCAGCATATAGTAAAAAATGTTGGTGTTGCGATATCATTAACTCCGGAACTCTCGCACAGCCATCCATGCTTTCATTCTACATATCTATCAAGGCTAGATACCACCAGCAATCTGATGACAAACAACATCTCATCTGACTGAAATCTACCAATTATCCATATAACTCCGCTCGGATTAACCCCAAAATTTGAAGAATCCCCCCCCCCCCCTCTCTCCTCTAACGGTCATCCAGCATTCATCACCGGCGTGACTCCACTCACAACCTCGCCTGACCTGAGTCCACTCTTCCTCAATACAACGGTTCCCTCCTCTTGACCATATCGCCAATATCTTTCAAATATTACCACATCAGCACTATGCCTCATATATGTAATTATGGGGTTTTTCTTGTCGTCGCACAATTGCCGCCGAAGTCTCGCTGAGTTTAACTTTACATCTCCGCTGTTTATAGCAGGTGTCCCATTTCTCTGGTCTTCAAAAGGGTTAGCATAATTAGACAAAAAAGGAAGGAGGTGGATATAGGCAGCTTCGGAGATTAATGAATGGAACATGTTGATACTGAGACAAACATCACAGCAGATATTGCATGAACAGGTAGGTTATCATGAAAGAACATGATTTCGTTTTGTGATGGATAACTAAATAGGTATTTTATGAGAATTTCCAAGAAGGACTTAGAGTCCAGAAACATCTACGGATATGACCCAGTGTCTCCGACATCGCGGGTCAGTGGCTAGTTGTCTACTATCAGTGCCCTCAACACACCTGGCTTCATCCACGGGCAATATAATGGTCAATCCCCACTTCAGCCACATCGGTCTCCATGCCAACTCATCACCACTCATATTCCTCTTTGACGTTTCATCCCGAGTCATTCTCGCAGACACATTAATGTGATGCTCCTTGACCTCATACTCAATCTCAATACCCACCAGCCCAAATCCTTCCCCGTCATCTTCCAGCCAAGAATCCCGATATGTTGTATCTGCCACCGCATACATTTTAGGCACCGGGAAAATCTCAACAGCACGCCAATCATCAAAGGTCTCTTGCGGGTATCTATCAGAAATTCGCAACTCCGTATGTTGTGGCTTTCCTACGGGAATCACCGATCCGCAGGGGACCAAGACAACGGGTTCATTCAACGAGAAAATCCGAGTCGTCGCATGTTCTAGGTATTGATACGGTGCGTTAACGTTATAATAGCCGCCCTCTGGATGTTCAGTTCGAGGGAGATACATTCGGGAGTTGACCTGGTCCTCCATGGGACAGACATGAACTAGGAATGAACCAAACCAGTATTGGCTGAGAGATCGGCACTCATTGGACGTCCAGATCTTAGAGTCGCGTTCGTAACCCCAGCCGGTCCAGCGAATGGGCGGAGTTCCAGTACGTGAACCTTGGAGTAGTAAGCTGTAGATATAAGGTAGAAGTTCATACCGTCTCTTAATAGCTTTGCGAATAGCGGTGATAGCCTCCATTTGAGGACTATGTTGATGTAACTGCATAGATGAAGTCTCAAATTCATCTAGTATCTTGAGCCCTGGTGTAATAAACTGCGGGGCGTACACAGATTGTTGGATCCAGTAGATGGATAGTCTCCCAAGCGGATCTGCGGTGATAGTACCACCAACATCGGAGCCGATGTTGTGGACTAGGGCAGGACCACTGTGGATAGCTCGAGCAATTGAACTGATTATGCTTTCCCAAGAGGCACTGACCGGCCCATATTTGATGGCATGATGGTATGTGTTCGCATGTGGACCAGTGGCTGACGTCAGTGTCATTCTCTTGGTACCATCGACATCTGGTTTAGTCTTTAATGTGTACTGCAACAAGAGCTTTGTCTGTAGTGCCCGGCCGGTAGTGCCAATATCCGATCTTTGTACTCCACTTAATGCAGTCTCGTAGTCGTCATTGTCGAGATCATAAGCGTTATCGTCCAGCCAAACACCATTGCCTAATTCAAACGATCCCGAAGAATCAATGAATTTCTGCAACCACAGATCTTTCACCTCCTTGTTTGTCATATCATAGTGGCTAGTGTACGCTGCTTGGTCAGAGTTGCGCATGTTGATGACCGACGTCGCAGGTTCGCCGGACAGAGGATCACAAATGAACAGCCTTTGGCTTGCCACTGATTCATAATGAGGATGAGATCGGAGAATATAAGGCTTGATGTTGATGAGTGTTCTGACCCCAGCTTCTCGGAGGGACCGGATTACTTCCTCTCTGTTTGAAGTATTATCCTGGAATGGAATAACAGGATTCGTGTAGCCATCGTTGATAAGAAACCCCGAGATTGGAATGTCAAATGAACGGCAGTTTTGAACAAACTTGAGAATATCCGCATTTCTACGAGCATTATGGTTTGGACTATGAGGTTCATAACCACCCACATGCCCAGCAAACCAACGGGGAGCAACTGGTACCGGACCGACCAACGCTGCATAAGCAGAAGCGACAGTCTGCAAGTCTGGTCCAAGGATGACTAGAAACTCCAGACCGCCACGAGCTTGGCGAGTCACTCTGCAGTCTGGCTTGATTGGATGTTCAACATAAACCTCAGTTGACATCCGAGTGTAGTTTTGGTAGTACAGACCGACAACCCCGCCACTAGTCACAATGATCTGGGCAGGAAAGTGTTCGGTCTCCGACAAGGACAAAGCACCGTCAAGATTATCAACACCAGTACCCGGTGAGAAGTTCAAGGCATCCTTTTTGAAAACGGAATAATGAGCAACACCGGGGCCATCGACTGAATATGATTTGAACGGAAGGTCTTCGTACAAAAGGTCAACAGGGTGATCGTCTTCACGGTCAGACTGGTTCTTTGAGTAGATCCTCAGCGTGGGGCTATGTGACCAAGCTAGAGATAGTTGATAGTTTTCATCATTGAATATAGCTTCCGATTCTAAAAGACTCACTGTACCATCCCAGGGCTTCAAGTTAGTGACGGTGCGCTGTACATCGTCTAGTTCCAGTGTCTTAATCGGAAGATCATGAGTTGACGATGTGAAAGTGACGCGAAAAACGTTCTGAGACTCGGCAGCCAGAGTGTACTTGAAGTACGGCTCAGATGCCCTGGGTTTTGAGGATATAGACAGTTGCGTTTTGTTGTGGTAATCAAGTCTATATCCTGTAGGCGTTCTCTCAGATTGAAGCAACATGATTAAAGTTATGTCTGTTGGTCATGGGGTAAATCGTGATTATCATAAGTTCACTCAGTTTTGATTCTTGGAGAAAGAGGAAAAATTCTGGCTATTATCATGATTTCAAATAATGGTCATTTTGTACATGCGCCTGTTCAGCACGTCACTCATGATTGGTGATTGCAAAGTTATAGTCAAGATACAAGCTATTAGGCTAATAATATAGGCTCAATGATGCCTATGGTAGGGTTGATACTTTTTAGGGTTGTCACTTTGCTTAGTCGTCACCATCAACACACAGTATTTTGTATATAGTACCGCACGGTAGTCACAAACATAGTTCGGTGATAGTACAGTATAGGACACAGTGTCTAGTTTTGTAGATACTTCATCGTTTTGAGATGGCACTTTTTGATTGGTTCCAAAGGACAGAATTTAATCTTTGGTTTGATGAGACTGTCAGACCTCCTAAGCCTCCACATACGACCATAGCTTGTGGAAAATACGGGGTCCCGTCTGCTCCCCCATAGTCAAGCCACAGAGCGCCGGATTAGTACTACGGTGGGTGACCACGTGGGAATACCCGGTGTTGTATGTTTCCATTTTTGCACTATCTACCAATTTTGTAGATCGATAACAGAGGTATTTGCAACTTTTCTACTATCGTGCTCTTGTTGTTTAGACCCTAAATATTAACCCATATGTTTGTCCATAATCGTTGTCCCGCCGCCGCCCCACTTGAGCATCCCTATTAGGTAACGAGTAAACAACATCGCTGCAGCTCCAATTATGTAACGCATCACGACCTGACGAGCCCATTGACGACATTTTGGTAATAGATAATGAATTTTGATTGGTATCTTGGAAATGCCTACTTTTTTTTAAGTCTTTTTTGTTTCTTTAATCACACAGCACTAAACTCTACCAATGGAGCCTACTACAGAGAAGCCCGTCAAGGTGAAGAAGTCCAAGTCTTCGAAGGATAAGGACAAGGACGTGGATAAGGATGGCAAGAAAACACATAAGTTAGCACTGAAAGGCAGTGCGCGAATGGTAACGGAGTTTGTAAGTTTGAACCATGTTTTTTGAGAGTTGTGCAGCTTTTCTGACTATCAACAGTTCCAATACTCTATCCACTCGATCCTGTATGTGAAGGGATGACGACGAGGCTACGAGGCTGAGATAAAATGACGATTCTGAGGATGGGGACTAATGGGTTTTGTGTTTTAGATTCCAGCGTGGTGTGTATCCGGCGGAAGACTTCGCGGCGTAAGTTTCTCTTAACGGAATTGAATTAGGCATGGACTAATAATGTCGGTAGGGTCAAGAAGTATGGTCTGAACATGCTTGGTAGGTTTTATAAGGCAAAGGATATCAAAGAATAGTTATTAACAACCTAAAGTCTCTTCAGACGATCAGGTTAAGGCCTACATCAAAAAGATCATGGGTCAACTTGACAAATGGATGTTGGGTGGCAAGATTTCAAAGCTGGTCATTGTGATCACGGACAAGGACACCGGCGATCACGTCGAGAGATGGCAGTTTGATGTAAGTGCCCCGCTAATTATTTACTAAGAAACCCCCAGTTTCATTAACTCCTTTCAGGTCCAAATCTTCAACGCGAAACCTTCCAAGAAGTCCAAAGCCGCCGCAGACGAAAACGGTCTGGCCTCGGCCTCCACCCCCGGATCCACCCCCTCCGCCCTCGAGCCTGAGAAGACCGAGAAGGAGATACAAGACGATATTGCAGCCCTCTTCCGCCAGATTACTGCCTCGGTCACATTCTTGCCTCAGCTGCAAGGTGATTGTACATTTAATGTGCTGGTGTATGCTGATGCGGATTCGGAGGTGCCCGTAGAGTGGGGTGACTCGGATGCGAAGGAGATTGAGAATGCAGAGAGAGTACAGCTGAGAGGGTTCAGCACAAGTAACCACCGGGTTGACACTATTGTCAGTTATCGGTACACTAGTTAGACGGATGAGAAGGGTGTATCTTTTGGTATATTGTGTGAAGTTTTTTTGTTAATGAATTTAATGTTTCCATTGTCACGAGCACCATTATATAAAATAAGTTAGCGTTTGCTGATTTATGATTACTGAATCCCATTGGTCTCGGCCGTACCCGAGACAGGGAGGGCTGTAAGCATTAATGAAGTCCTCAAAAAAGAACAAACTACGGCCGAGCCGGCCTGTTTGACTCCACTCATTGATGTCATCAAAAATCTTCAACTCAATTCAAGTTCCTGATTATGTTAGCAGTCACTCCAACTTCAACATCAAGTTTGGATCCGTTCTATCTGACTGAGCGACCTTCTAGTTCTACTTTAATCTGCTTTGACGATGGAAGGTGCGTGGAATCTTACTAAGTAGTATTTTTATAATAATCATGGGGTCGTACAAGGTATGGTTGGGACCTCTTGTTGTGTGTTTCTGAAGGATGGGGAAGTTTCGAGGAGATAATGTCGGTGGGGGGGGGGGGGGGGTTGAAATAGAGCTTTCACAGGTGTGTGTTTACGTTGGAATTGGAGAAGAGATGGTGGGTGTTATGGAAGAAGCATGCAGTAACAAGAGACTCATGATAGCCCTGTGCAGTCTTGTCAAGGCTTGGTTAAGTATTGTTTGCTGGGTAGCCAAGGCTTCAATTTAGATTGACGGCCAGTGAGATTATTGCATTTCAATAAAGTGAATAAAGCAATACATGATGTATTGGCAAGCGAGATGCGGCTTCACCGCCGGAGCTTGGCCTTTTGTGAGAGTTATGCATGTTAGAACTCTACGCATGCCAACAACTTAGTGTTGAGCCTGAGCCTGTCCATCTCTGTGGTACAACAATTTATTTAGCTTCTACGCCTCTCATGGACATCCACTGTCACGTCCTCCGCAACGCAATCTGCAGGAAAAGTCCTCTGTACACAACACTAACACGTACAGCAAGCATACTTTTTCAACATCTAAGCTACGAGTGCCACCTCCTGTGTCCTCCTGCCGTGCCGCTACCGGTCATAACTCCTGCGTTACCAATGATAGCTATGTACTGTGCTGTAACCGGCCATATCAAAAACAAACATCGTCCAATCTTGTTTGGCCAGTATCATCTCGCCTGGACTAATTGGGCAATCTACAGGCGAGAGAATGTCCATGCCGAGATGTTGATCCTGGAAAGGCAATGTTTCGATTCAAAGAAGTCGGGTTCTGTCTTATCCAGAATTTGACATTATGATGTTCCGAAGCTCATAGGAAGCTTGGGCGATTGCTTGGGGAGATGTTTGTTGTGGGCGTATAGTATGGGTGATCGTTAGCCACGATGTTTAGTTGGTTAGATTTATAGAACTCGGCTGTGGGAATAGCACTTTTGGACAATACCAGCTTAAGTAAGCAAACACTGCAACTTTCAATCAACTCAAATTGATTCATTCACTTCCTTGTGGAGTATCAGTGGCATAAAGGGGTCCAGTCCTTCGTCATCCATCTTTGCTCCATAATCTCCCGGCCGGTGACACTGCCTTACACCGTAACACCCCCCAGATCACCACCATCACCGACACTCCACTTTCACACATAAGCCAATTACACATCACTCAACTTATTGGCCATCATGGATATAGCCTCTCAAATGAACCTGACTATCATTACCCCGTCCCCCATCCACATCCCCCAACCCACACGCTCTAAACCCACACGCTCTAAACCCACCCTGGCGTGCCACTCCCTTCCGTATCCACACATTCCCGCACCAACCACTTCCTGTCCACAGCTCCTCATTAAATGAGAAAACCACCACGCTAGTGATCTGTCATTGATATCTATCGGTGGGAAAGGGGGACTATCATCATCTTCTTTCAAAAGCTCCGTCACTATGAGACCGCATCTTCGCTACGGTGTCGCCTCCTAGCAACTGGGGCCGCAATGCAGGGTCGGCCAAAAGACTAGTCATTATGAGGTGGTAGGACGGCCTGTCAGCCTGTCGAGCCCAGTTGAAAGTGGGGTATGGCGGAAGCTGTTGGTTGTGCCTAGCCCCATGCAGAAATTGCGACTGTACGGTAACCTAGGTTTAGCAGCATCGTGACATTCAGATCCAATTGAATATAATCAGCTATTGCCACGATAAAGGGTTTATCAGATGTCCTCCGGGGCATCGAGAATAGATTCTCTTGTCCGGCTTGTAAATCAACATATTATCTCCCCTCAGCTTCGTGTACTCCCATACTGCCTCCTGGTCTCTCATGCCAAGCAACGGATGCTCTCATTTTCACAGTTTCCTCTTGCAGTACTCCGAGTTACTCCAAACTCTTGTCCTATCACAACCAAAATAATCTGCCAAGAAATCTCTTCACACTTCATCTCCCGCTTCTCTCCTCTCCCAAGCCTCAAATCTTGTCTTTTTTCTCCTCAATCTAAATATGTACCCACTAAACCTTTACAACTACAAAAGAATACTGAGCCGCGTGTTCTTTGTCAGACGAATCCAGAGAAAGCGTCCAATTGTTTCGACTTCGAAACATTCCCAAAAAGGAAAACACAGCCATGTGATGAACTTTGTAACTTGCTTCGACAAATGTGGCAAAGACAAAAGCACGGGCTGACGCGTACAGACGCGTAGAGGGGAATTGGCGATGAATTCAATCATTAACAGCAGAGTTGCTTTTAGAGATAGCAATGTCCCAGAGTATTGCTATTTAGCGTTTGGGATAAGTTCCTGCTATACCAGAAACCAAACCTTTGCCTTGTCCATCACTTACGTCCGTCCTCCGAATAGTTATTCCGACCCGACACGGCCAAACCTGACCAATCAAAAACTTCTCCGCACAACATTTAGTCATGGCTTATTATTTATCATCACTCCCACCGGAGAATAAACAGATTATTTGGTTGCGTTCTCCTCTACTCATCCCCAGATTCTCAACTTCCCCAGAATCCCCAGACTTCCTCCTTCTTCGGCATGCCCCATCCGTTCCATAAATGCCCCCCGGTTCCGGTACTTCTTCGGTGCTTCTCTCTTGTCACCCCATCCCCCCCCCCTCCTCCCAAAAAAAAAATTTTTTGTGCAAACAAATCCATCATTACTTACTCTGTACAATAAATATTCACGTCAACTTACACGCCCTTTTTTTTCTTCTTAGCTCTCCCTTTCCCCAGCACCCCCTATAACAAAAACAAAAATTTAGGCCACATGACCTTGTATTCTCCATACCAAGACCCACTAAACCCCGCAAAACCTTCCTTAACCCTGGCTCCTTAGGTTTAGCGTTTCTGCTTCCCTAATATCTTGTCAAACTTTAATTTTCATATTTATAATATCTAGTTTATTTACCAAGACACCCCGCATTCCCCAAAAATAAAAATGGCATCGTTACAAATTCGTAATAAATTTCTCAAAGTTGTTCCCCATATTTCCATCCTCGTCCCAACAGCCACTTCTCTCACTAAATGTCTTGTAATCCAACGCTACTCAAGATCCCGAGGTTCCATCTATCATTGATCACAAAGTGTAAATATGTCACTCACCATGACAGCCAAAGACATTCTATTGTATTCGGGCTAGCTTCTCGTTGTAGAGATTCCGTCTTCTTAGTTCTAGATAATCCTGCCGATGTAGATCGGGCATACGTAATGCACGCCATGACACATGCCGTTTGCCATTGTTTACATCCCAGTCATTATAGTCGACCATAAACTTTGGGCATCTGAATTGCCGGTACCACTTATTTAATTTGCAAAATACGTACGCCCTAACACAACTTCGTCAAATCATAATCTATTTATTTATTCGCGTATTTTATGTACCAATGTATGACATCATGCTTTCCATTCATCCTCGGCCCAGTTCCCATCACACCCGCTTAAAGAAGTAGATGTAAGCAAACTTGGATATCTCCTCCACATCCGCAGCCTTGACAACTTTTTCATCGTTGAATAAGACCCAGGAGTCTTTTCCATCAATTTCCTTTCGTACAAAGGCAACATAGTGTCTATGAAATACATTGTTAGTGACCACCCTATGCCAAAAGTAGAAAACATTTAAAACACTGTCGTTGTGACATAATCTTATGTAAACTTACCCAGTGTGGATGCTGGTACCCTTGTGGCAGACCAACGACTGCAACTGGAACGTAGCCGGTAATTCTGCACTACCCGCAGGCTTCTTGCTCGCATTATCCAAGGCACCCTCTTCAACACCAGGAGCATCAGGGTTTTCAAACAGCCACATAACAGCCACCTCCACGTTGCCGCCCTTTTCTCTCAGAGCTTGTCTAGCTTGGTTGACACCAAAGCCCATCTCACTCAATTGTTGGATCTTCTCCGGAGTAGCAACATCATTCGACTTGCCCTTGCCTGCTAAAGGAGGCAACGGCTGGTCAATATCGGTATCGTCCATATGCTCAAAGAGCCAATTCATGGCAGCCTCGGGATCGCTGTTTCCAGTGGCAAACAAAGCTCTGATGCACCGATTTTCGGGCATTCCCATGGTTAACAGGGCTTCCTTGGCTCCTTCATTCGGAACAAAGCCAGGCTTATCAGGCTCGGCTTCTTCTGGAAGATCTTCTTCGTCAGGCTGTAAACCCTTGGACTGGTAGTCGTCCAAAGTAAAGGGATCATCAGGAACCAAAACAGGAACGTCAATCTTGACCGGAACCCAATTGATCACAGCCATCTTGCTGGCATTCACCGTCAAGACATCAGGGAAAGTCTTGAATAACACCTTCTTGGTAAACCCATCCTTACTACTGCAAGCAGCGCAAGTGAGCTCAACCTTCTCTTCACTAGTAAAGTTATCAAGACATTCCTTGAGACTGACAGGCCGGTAGGTATCTTTAGGTGTTTCACCATCAGTGCGGTCAGGTACATCAATCTTTTCCTTGGGAATATCAACAAGAATGCTGTCTTGCTCCGTAGTGGTGTAACGGACCTTCTTGCAGCTAATGCACTGCAGCCGCTGTTCTAGCGTGAAACGGAATTTTTCAGTGGGGTCAGGCTTGCCTAATTTCTTGTTGTCCTCTGTAATCTTAGTGAACAGGTGCTGTAGTAACTCAAATGCATCCTGTTGGCGCATTGTGGAGAACTCCCCATGGCCTCGGCCAATCAGGTGCTTCAGCATTGCCGGTGCCACACCTCTTTGGTGCACAGGTTCCTTTGATGATTCAACCTTTGCATCTGGGTTAGGTTTGGAATAACGACCGGATGTTAACCCGTGAGCAATCTTTACCAACTGCGTTTCCAGGTCTTCGGACGGTTTTGGTGTGGGCCCGACAGTATCAAACGGAATTGCATAACGCTCTTTGAAAGCTGGTAGGTCAAAGAGGCACTGAAGGATGCTAGCAAGGTAGCAACTATTGCCTAAATTCTTGAGGCCTGTCAACCCAGGACCGAACAAAGGCGATAATTGCTGGCCATCACTGGTCGTCATATCAAAGTCCCATTTCAGGTTTTGCTCAATATTCAACTCGGTCAAACTCTTTTCAGTTTTCTGCCGGTCAGCCAAATTGATGCCCCAGGTATACAGATGCTTGTCAAGATTCCTGTCGATGCGCTCCTCATCGCACTGGTAGCAGTAGATATCGGCACTACCCTCGGGGGTGATGGAACCCAATTTGACCGCCACACCATGATCCGAGGAAGTTGCATGCTCTAGACCATGAGAATTACCATCAACACCACCAAGCTGCTTACGACCGCAGCCAAGATTACCACACTGCAAGCAGAGCCAGAGGTTCTGATCAAGAGGACATGAAGAGCAGTGGCCCAAATCACCAGACTGAGTCTGCTTGGGGACATCTTGTTGTAGGTTTCGGATATGGTCGCATTCCGTAAGCTCAAGCTCCCAGGCCTTGACCTCTTCCTGGTGAGAAAAGGTATTGGCTTTGAGAACTCCTTCTATTACTGGCGCCAAGATGGGATCGTTCTTGTCGAGGTTGGTCATGCAAGCATGACAATGAGCGGTGGTTGTGATATCATATCTATCCTCTTCGGTCTCAGCAACAATAGCCAATTTTGACATCTTAGGTGGAGGCTCATCGCGCTCGACGACTTTATGAGTACGTCTGATATTGAGGATTATCGGGTGGCCCGTGGAGCCAGCGTGGAGGGCAGCATGTTCGTTGTCGCCGGTGCAGCCGCCGTTTAAGCATTGGAGGCATACATCAAGGCCAGTTGGGTCGTCGATCGAGTCAAAACATTGTGTGCAGTCTTCGCGATAAACAGCTTGTGTCGCGGTGGGTGGCCGAAGGTCTAAAGTTAGAAGAGTTCTGGTTAGCATTTACATATTAAAAGATACAAGTTGTTGATGGCAGCTGGAACTTGGAACGCTCATACCCAGCGCTTGTATGTGAGGGCAATTCATTTTTGTGAGCTGAATGGAATCTGTCCGCAAGAGTAAGAAGTATACGATAAAAACGATCAGTAATGGCAGCAGATGAAGTCTGTTGAAATTTGTTATGACGCAAGTGTACAGCTCTACAAGATAATTGCGTTTCTCAAATGACGTCTGTAAGGCTACGACGGAAGCTCACGTCTGCCTTGCGATACCCCACTACGATTGGTTGCTGGCATTGTTATTACACACTAGTTTTCAAACTATGGTGGGGTATGCTGGTCAGGGTTCTTTTAGCAGCCCGCATGGTTATGTAAGCACTAATGTTGGTTAAGGTTCTGCTTCTGCTTTGTCATCAGAAACATTTCGAATTATTGATCAAGCATACCCAAAATGATTAAATCGACTTCATATCATCAGCATTACCACCCTTGAAAAGCCAAACCTAGGTATTTAGTTTCACCCAGAATACTGCTCACATCATAACGTCATTATTCCTACAAATTTCAGTTCAGTTGATCAATTCGTCCGGGGTAATGCTAAACTCCATGCGCAAACCCTAAATTTATGAAGATGATCGTCAATCTTGCGTTGCTTCAGATCAACACGTTGAACTCCAAGAAAACTACGTAGACTTTCATCCATCAACAAGGCTTTTAACATGAAGTTAAAGCAGTCAATATACAAATAAGATTAAATGTGCATATATTGACAGACAAGGGCTACCCAAAGTTGGTCGACCGTCAATCCGAGCCCAACCAAAAGCCGATGCGCACAGTTTGGCTCAAGCCCAATGGTGCTCCTTTATTACTAAGCATAGGGTTATAAGTTCAGTGAACTTTAATTACCGACGACGAATTTCGAACTTTTTCTCAAAACAAAGAAGAAAGCGGCCATTTATCCAGCACCACTTACGGGATTTTTCAGAATTGGGCTCTGATTAATATTTCTTGTTCTCATGGAATAACGTCGTTGTGCAGAGCGGATGTGGAAACAAAAGTGGATTCAAATAACCGGGAGGGCGTGTGCATTTCTTGATTCATGATGTTACTTTCTCAAATTGAAGTTCATAGACATCTGTATGTTACCGTTTAGGGGCTGAGTATTGGCCACCGAGTACTAACTTTTAGCCTTTTCAATTATCCCCTTCGGTCTGCATATCTGCAAGCGCAAATTGTGCGGCTGCAATGCCACTCATAGGTCTAGATGTGAATATATCTTTCACAAGTTCAACAAGTAACCATCCTTAAGAGATTCCCAATTTACCTTGCAAGGGCCGAGAGGTTTCCTATGCCAAGTCTTCATTACAGTACAGCGTGTAGATAGAGTCTGTCAACTTTTTTGTGATTCAAGTCTTGGCTGCTTACAGCCAGGCTCTGTCTCTCATAAAATGGAGTATACACACCATTACATTAATCCGTCGCATGCAGTCACTAACCTTGAGTCTCTTGGCATCGGGGCTCTTGTCAAGAAGGCTAATGGGCCTGAACAGCACATTCCTAAAAGTATCTAGGAGGTGTGTGCGTCTAGGCAATATTGGAACATTCTCCGAACGGCATCTAACTTGCCAGGTCAAAGGAACATACTCTAAAGAAAACGCCTCCACCATTGGGATCACATTTCTTTCTGGAGAAAATTATGGGATTACGGGGTAGAGAAAACAAGACTAAGAAAGAAAACTGCAAGTGGAATGATCAAAGGAAATCAACGGGATACTCCAAGTCGTTTCAATCATGGCTTGTCAGAAGCGCCATGTTATCGAGATGAATTCTCTACCTTGGGGCTCTGTGTTGCGGCTCTTTGCAGCTGCTCGAGGCGTAATGTCAGCAGCAGCACATCGTGACCGCCATGCAGGAGTGGGGTGAACGGGTGCGGCTCAAAACAGCATGTTTCTGTAACGTTGACAACGGGTCACGAGGGCAACCGGCCGAGTTGAATCTTCAATTTCATTTATGGGACAAAAATTATGAGAAACTTCTATATTAGGCGCAATATTTTGTGAATAATTGGTTGAATAGTCGAACAAACATAAACAAGAACGAAAAAATTCCGGGGACTGCTCCCAAGAATACCCAGATTTGATTTCCCCCACAACTTAGTAAGTGTCATGTGCAATGCAGCCTAGTTTTGCCAAAGGTGCCAATACAACCTAGCATACACATATATCACCAGTCCTCATGCCTAAGACAAACATATCGAGCCGAAAACATCTCATCCAATAACAATAGCATCATCGAACAATTAGTAGTCTACACTTCTCCACTTCCCCATACTCATGATTGTATCCTTCTCTCTTCGCTTCCATTGTATCCCGGGTGTTTGCTTGAAAATCTAAGGAAACTTGGTGGGATTCGCGATTCATTTTTCTCTATGTTTTAATGTTGAGAGCCAAGAAGGCATACATGCATATATATCGGCGTGACTACGGGTTTAATTCTACTGAATATACATGCGTAGTTAAAGTGGTTGAGCAAAATACCAAAATGATGTGCAGCATGTTTGAGAGAAACGCCGATGGAAGCCCCGTGTTTGGTAGTGATATATCAGATACTTGGATATAGAGGCACAAACTGCTTGTTTCTTACGGCTCAGACACACAACTGATGATGTCAATGAACGGTGACGGCCATCTGTTACACATCTGGATGCAACGGAACCTGTCGGACAACCGGAGTATCTGGTCTTGGCGACCTACCAAATCCCCGGATCCGCTACTAGGATAACATTATCGCGCCAATTATTTGTGACATTTATACATGCTTATCTTGTGGGCAGAAACTCCACGAAGAGGACGAAAAGAAGGAATGCTTCTCGGGCCTTCTCTCATCTGTCGCTGCCACTGAGAAGGTAGATGCGGAGAATCAGGCTCAGAATGGAAAATTGTAGTGTGGATCTGCTTAGCACTGACATGACATAGCAGGGCGCATTACAAGATTTTAGGTTCCGTGCTAAACGCAAGGTTGGAGCGTATAACATCGGTAACTACATGTTTTTGACGTCTAGCCAGGTCACATAGTTTGATATGTCAAAAAAATAAATCACGAAAACCATGCATCAGACACGACGAAAGTTATGTCCTTATCTGTATGGCCATGTGATCATTTTTTTCATATATATAAAGCACAGATCAATCGATTTTTTCAATAGTGTCCATCTCAAGCATGATAGTGTCATTACTCAGCTGTTCTCACATCAAGTCTCAATTGAACTCATCGTAACCCAATAAATCTGGGGAAGTCTAATTAAATGAAACCTAAAATGAAATAACTCTGCCATTATTCAAAACACCCCAGAAAACTCTATCCTCCCCAGATCTGCTCCCCACGGGGTAGAAGATGCACCACATGACCTGGGGAATTGCCCCAGAGTTTCTTGGTTGCTTGCATAATAATCGGGCCGTTCAAGGATACATTCTCTGGATGGTTATCTGGGATAAAACGGGGGGCGTATGTAGATATGATGTTTTGTCTAGGGTTTGGGTTTGTGTATACATTTTTTGTAAGAAATTCTGTGGTGACATCCTGGATGATGATGACATGCAGTGAGGTCATGGAAATTCATGATTCGGTCGATTGACAATCTATCAAAACAGGCGACGTCGTTTAGAAGAGGGTGAGAAAAGCAAAAAGTCGTAAATTTTTAAATTCAACTAGTACAATTGGCGGTGTAATACGGGTAATGGAAATGCAATACAGAGCCTCAGAGGAAGCAAAGCGATCAGCGTTATTTGCGGCACTTCTATCTTCATCGGGGGCAGAAATAAAAAAAAAGAGGAATTTGAACTGCTTCTCCAAATATAAATCGTCTCCAAAGGAAAGCCGTCAAAAATTGGAGTTCAGTCTACGATTCCCGGTCGAGTTACAACGTCATGCGAAGTGTTTACATCATGATAATTTCCCTTCAACTTCTGCAAACATGTCTGCAAGATACATCACCATAGTTTTCTGATAATATCGTCATCGTCATCATCATTGCCTTCTCTTCGTCACGTGTCTATCTCTGTCCCCTTATCGCCTTCAGCCCACTCACGATATAATATTTACAATGCCGCCTCTTGCAGACCTTTCTCCAATAGAAAAAAAAGTAAAAGGCGTCCGATTATCAAAAATGGATAGACCCACACAAGCGGAAAGATCATCCCAAATAAGGTTAGTTGCATCCAGAATTTCCAAGCCAGGAGTCGGCCCGATTAGAAGTTGGATGTTTTCTCTTTTTTTTTCATTGTACTAAATGTTTAACTGCACACCTTCTGTCAGGACGATGCTGGCCTCATTGTACAATGAGCACCGCTGTATTTTGACCAGTAACCTTCTGAAAATCAACTGTAAAGCCCACTGTCGCGAGAATTCTCAATAACTTAGTGAATCCTGTCAAGTCTAGCGGCCTCCCAATGTCAATAAGCGATGTCAATCTTGTAAGGATTTCTTTTTGTTCTCCCTACTACAGTAACTAAAAGCAAATTGTAGAACAAATAGCAAAGACTTAATAGGGAGGTTAGTGATCAATCACTTAATGTATAGTCAGGCATATGACCAAGTAGAAATTTTCATCATCAGAGAAAATCTAGACAGGAATTTTCATTGACAATATGTTAGGGTTATATGATATGTCACCAAAAATTAGCAGTATCTAACCTTTTGCTATGTCAACGCTACATAAATCGCGTATCATTTTCCAAATGTGACTTTTGGTCACGGGACCCTTTGACATCCATATTTGGTAACTTAGACTCGTACACCTCTTGTAATATCATTCGAGCCTGGTGACCCCAAGAGTCGTAGTTATTTATCTCTGCTTACCAAGACGATGTTTTCTCTGTCTCGTAATCGCAACGATGTGTCTCTCCATTCAATGTTCCATCACCGTCGCCATCCTCTGTGTGCTGATACAAAATAAGAGACACGCTCAGGCAAATGTTTTTTTTTCTCCTTGAAATAACAATCTTCTCGAGTCCCAGCTTTCTCGTTCCCCAGACCAGATAATTTGTGTTCCTGTCTACGGTTACACTGTGATCGAATCTCTGTAGGGCTCTTGTTTCTAGCGTTTGGTCTGGGCGTTTCAACAATCGGAGTGCGGTATCGAGTTATGGCCTCACGTCGACGACCAGAGCACCAGAGAAAAAGCGTAGACATTGTTTTGGGATGAATATACCAACCGTAAGGAGTGTACGTATATGTGTATCATAGATAGCCTGCCAATTAATCTAAGTGGAATACATATCGGGCCCGCTAGACCCTCTGTATTTCCTGTCTGTCTGGCCTCAACTCTATCCTCTGTCTGGTCAACGGGTAACGCGTTGACGTTTGATTGGGGTATTAATAGGCTTCATGCGATTTCAGACCAAAGACAGTAACATTCTACGCCGTAGTGGTACTGACAGCTCATGTTTCCAATAGGCTGGACCGCTGTGTGGTTTCTTATTCAGGGTTGAGATCGATGCGTAGGTTAATAAGTTCTGGATTTTTGTCTAACAGGCGCAGCGTGCGTCATAGGGCAGAAGCTATGGGAGTATATATGATATGTACGGGGGCTGCAAAACATCGCGAGTCGATCTGACCTGCATTTACCAGAGCCAAGGCAAAAAAGGCTGTGGTCAAGGAGTTGGCAATATTGCCCTGTTTTGTGATCAAGAGAGACAGTGAGTGCGGTTTTGAGAACCCACTAGATGCTTAGTTCCAAGCCCTTTGGATAGATCTGCAAACTGTCGTCATAGGCTTGGCGAACCAATCAGCTGAAATTTAAGAAAAAAAATCACTAGGGTGAATATGCTAGCAACAGCGTTGAGATGTTGCTTTTAACTCCACACCTGAGATTGGCTAGCAAGATACAGGCTTAGCCAAATCTAACGGGATCTCTATTGTTCAAATGGCTGGAGCGTCTGCATCACAAGACACCATCAGCAGATGTGAAATAACAGCCGCAAAAGTTTAACGGCATCTCATTTTGCACGCAGCTCGTCGTTATGGGATTCCCAGTACGCGTCTTTTGCAGCTTGTAAATCACATTGAGAATTGAAAATTGAAAAGTATTGAAGTCGGACACTGGCACAGAGCCTCATAACGCTAGTATGAGCCGCATCGTCGTTCCATGTTTACGTGATCCATTAATGATTCTGATGATACCAAAAAAAAGCTTTACCTGACACTTCACTACAGAAAAATATAGTCCAATACGGAACATATATATTTACCTTTTTTTTTTCAATAATTACAGTCCCATTATCTCTATCCCATAACATCATAGCAAAGGCGTTACTAAATTCTGTTGGTGGCGCAGATAAAAGTTTCAAGAATTTCTCAGTCTCAGAGGCCTGTACAAGACCATGCTGCCACCCCCCCAAGCTTTCCCCAAATGTTTCGATTTTCTCAAAACAGAACAAGGGGCTTTTTTTTGTCTCTTTTTTCTCTTTTCCAAACACTACCCATGTCAGGAAACTTGACCACATGACCTCAAACTTGCGACGTCTTGCGAAACTCTGGTTCAATTCCCTCCAGCTCTCTCACGATGTCCGTTGCTGATAATGTCCATCGCTGTTCTTTCGTCAGACGATGTCGCCACTCGTCAATGGTAGCCTTATGATGGTAGAGAGTTTCTGCTAAGTGAATAGATGAACTTTTTGTGTTGCGATGGTGATCTTGGTTGTGCTTCTACATTGCAGCTGTCAACTCATCTTTTGGTTAGGAAGTCTGGTTGCGGCTCAAGTGTGATACGCTGTGACATTCCAAGAAGACAATCCAGACTGTATGCGTTTTTAGTATGTCTTTCCCAAAAGGCTTGTTATTGTGGTCCGTCTCCATTTTTTTGGGACAATTACACTGCTTGCTATGGCTTGACCTACTCCATTCTTAAGCTCCCTTGATCTTATGATTGGAATCGATTGATCTGCTGTTCAGGTGCATAACCGCAGAGCCGCCTATTTGCTACTGGTTAGATATATTGGCTTGCTCAGACTGCATGTCCAATGTGACTGTACGTGTAGTGTATTATATTCAGAAGAGATATCAATACGTAGTTGAGCCTCTGATGTCCATCGTCAGATGATGGTCACATTTATGGTGTTACTTGACGTGTGAACCCCAATAACCCTACCATTTAAGTTCCTGTTAATGGGTTAATTTCAGACCCCGGATCCAAAAATAGCGGGTAACATCTGAGATATCACCAACGAGTAACCCAGGTTCAACCACATTCTTGATCGCAGCACCATTTCCGTCACAAGCTTAATTGAATGTCAACCCCAGATTTCATCGATTTTCAGGTCTTGCTAACAAGCGATAACATGCCAGGCTGATTGCAATCCCTCTTTGCCACCTAGACTATGCAGACATTGTCGTATCGCTCTGAAGGCTATCGGCCCTTCGACTATATACAACGAAGCCTTGTGGCTATTGTGACAAAATCTCGCGGCGGCTTCAAGTCCTGACTGAGACTTCAGCGACAGTTTGCTAGTAGATCAATAGACCACATGGCCTTTCATCTAGAAACCACCCCTTGCACCCACTGCGTTGCCTTCAGGGGCGCCTCTTCTTGCGGTTAGAGAGTTGTGCGGCACAAGAAAGTAGTGGTGGTCGCGGCTTAATTAGTGCCAATTTTTTTTTTGCTTTTTGCCCTGTAGGTTTTTGCGGTCTAGGGCACTTCCCCTCTAAAATCGTTGTTTTCTCAGTCTGGGCTCGCCGTTATCCTCACCCCTCACAAGGCCCTTCGCACTTTTGGTGCCTTTGTCAATAACAAGAAATTCAGTTATTGTGAGTTTAACTACACTTATAGTAGGATACAGTGACCCTGTAGGAAGTCGAGTCTAACAGACATAGCAGAACACTTTCGAGAAAAAAAAACTAGGGCGTGTAATCAAGGAGACCCACTTGCTTATCTCATAGTGCCAATCTGGGGGAGTGCGCTATAGCCAACTTCCTTCTGGGTGTTCCCACCAAATTTCCCCGCAATCTTCTCATCCATTATAACTCAACGTCTTCGACAACACACGCCCCAAAACCCACACCCCTCTTCCCATTGTTCCTGTGCTTCCTCTTCTGGGACCTCGAAATCTCCAGGTTGCCCTAGATTGCCCCCTGTCAAACGACGATGCACATACGTACCCAAGCAGAGATGATGCCTTTTTCCGTGTGTGGGTGGGCCTATCGGGGCCTGCGAAGAGAAGAGAGACAGACGGGCACAGCAACTAGAAGCAGTAACGAAGCAGGATTGGAAACCGGACAATGTTCCTTGCCCTTCTGGCTCTCCAGATCTTGGAAAGAAAGAAAGAAAGATGTATATAAGGATCGTCCTTCTCGTCTGTTCTCCAGGTGTTCTTCTTTTTTGTTCATTATCACTCACATCTTTATATTTCTCATAGTCTACTGGCTTGACTACTTTTCCATCTTTGGGGCTCAGTTTTCTAACTACTTTTATATATCTTTGATATTTCCTTTCTCCTATATCCTTTACTTAATCTTCATACAACCAACAACTATCTGTACGCATAACACACACACACACACACACACCACTATGGGTTTCTTGGTTGCACACCCCGACACGGCTGGTGCCGCTTGGCCTGCCATTGCTGTCGGTCTCTTCGCCGCCTTTGGTGGTATCCTCTACGGTTATGATACCGGTACCATCTCCGGTATTCTTGCTATGGTAAGCAATCTCCTCATTACAACAACTCAGATCTCCCTAAAAACTTGCTAACCACATCCTTTCCTCCATCTATAGAAGTACTGGCTTAAGGAGTTCTCCACTGGTGTTACCAAGGCCAATGGTGATCCCGCCATCTCCTCCGGTCAGGAGTCCCTGATCGTCTCCGTTCTATCCATCGGTACTTTCGTCGGTGCTCTGGCTTCTCCCCTTCTCTCTGATCGTATTGGTCGTCGTCTTGGTCTCGTCTCTGTCACTTGGGTTTTCAATCTTGGTGTTGCTCTCCAGACTGCTTCTACTGCCCAGCCCATGTTCATTGCTGGCCGTTTCTTTGCTGGCCTTGGTGTCGGTCTCATCTCCGCCATGATTCCTCTGTACCAGTCTGAGACTGCCCCCAAATGGATCCGTGGCCTTATCGTCGGTTCCTACCAGCTTGCTATCACCATTGGTCTACTTCTGGCCAATGTCGTCAACAACTCCACTCACAAGCGCGATGACACTGGTTCTTACCGCATCCCCATTGCTGTCCAGTTTGCCTGGTCTCTGATTCTGTTCACGGGTATGCTTTTCCTGCCTGAGACCCCTCGCTTCCTCATCAAGCAGGGTAAGGCTGATGCTGCTGCTAAGGCTCTTTCTCGTCTTCGTCGTCTCGACCAGGATCACGAGGAGATCCGCGAGGAGCTTGCTGAGATCATTGCCAACCATGACTTTGAGATGTCTCAGCGTGCTGAGTCCTCCATCTGGGATGCTTTCAAGCCCCCTATGCTCCGTCGTCTCCTCACTGGTGTCTGTGTCCAGGGTCTTCAGCAGCTGTCTGGTGTCAACTTCATTTTCTACTACGGTACCAACTACTTCCAGAACTCTGGTATAGACAACGCCTTTGTTGTTTCCATGATCACTTCTTGCATCAACGTCGCTTCTACTTTCCCTGGTCTCTGGGCTACTGACAAGTTTGGTCGCCGCAAGCTGCTTTTGACTGGTGCCATTGGTATGGCTATCGCCCAGCTTATCGTCGCCCTCACTGGTACTCTGTCCACTACCCAGGATGATGTTGGCAACACTATCGTCAAGAACCTCGCTGCTCAGCGCTGTGCCATCGCCTTCATCTGCATCTATATCTTCTTCTTCGCCTCCACATGGGGTCCCCTCGCCTGGGTTGTTTGCTCCGAGATCTTTCCTCTCCGTATCCGTGCCGTCTCTGTTGGTACCACCACCGCCGCCAACTGGCTCATCAATTGGGCTCTCTCCTACGCCACCCCCTACCTTGTCAACTACGGCCCTGGCAACGCTAATCTTCAGTCTAAGATCTTCTTCATCTGGTTCGGCGCCTGCTTCCTGTGCGTGGCCTTTGTCTACTTCTGCATCTACGAGACCAAGAACCTCACCCTCGAGGAAGTTGACGAGCTCTACGCCGAGGTCCCCTACGCCTGGCAATCCGCGGGCTGGAAGCCCAGTCTCCGCTACTCTGATACTAAGCTTCCCGACCCGGACAAACCCGAGCAGTCCGGCGAGCATGTCGAGACCGCCACCCCCGAAAAGACTGTCTAAAGCATATTCTCTCTTTTCATGTCTCACCTCCCATAAATGTCGGGCCGGTTTCCTCTTTCTCTCTAATTCATTCATCTGGCCGCCGCCTCACCTCAGCCCGAGGCGTCGGGGTCTCTAGCATCATGCATATGGGTTGACCTGTTTTTCTATTGTTTTTTTTCTCTTTTTCTTTTCTATACCTTCATTAATGTTTTTGGGCAACTGGAGTTTTTACGGAGCATCATCTCCCTGGGTTTTAAAAATCGGTCCATTTCTGGAATCTGGATCCGTTTGCTCTTGGGCGCGCGGTTATCTCTGGTTTTGTGTAATTGTTTTCTGCTATAATTGGTTTTCATCTTGTACTTTCTGGGTATGGTACATTTTGTACGGCATACAAGTTTATATTCAGTTGCCATCTAATGATCACATCATTGAATTCAATGACTCTTAAAAATCTCTTGTTATCTTTCATTGTGACTTATGACATGCATAAAAACATCTAACTCCCGTGTAACGCATCCATATCCGAAAAAACAAGTTGAGCATTACACATTAGGGGGGAGGCACTGCAAACATTTTGGGAAAACACTAAACACTAACAAGAATCGACATCACAGAATCTCACCAAAAAGAGATGAAAATAGACAAAAATTCCATTGAGCTATGGTATCTTGAATAACAATAATCTACCGCATAAGTCATGAACCATTACTTCAAATAACTCCAAATGCGAATCCCAAAGATATCAATAGGTCGCTTTCGCATGGTGCCCATGGAAACCGATTCCGACCGCAAAATTACAGTCCGCACGTCCCAGCTCTTTAAGAGTTCTGGCATCCAGACACAACAGATAACTAGTCCGATTGTTTCCATTGAGCACTACGCTCAGCAACACTCCGTCATCCTCTTCCGTCGCACCGGGTCTCGCGACGAAAACCGGCTCTCCTGGTGTGTGCCCAGGCGCTCCGCTCCAGATCAGAGCTTCCCCCATCTCCGTATCGGTTTTCGCGATACCATCAAACATGGTAGAAAGACCGCGGCTGACATTACTAAAAACATAACGGTGCTTTCTTGTCGCAAAGGCCGGGTTTATGGTGGGAAGTTCTCCCACATGCGGGCCAGGAATCTCGACCACACAACATGGCGTCGGACCGAGCTCACCAGAAGGAAGTTTGATAGCCGCCGCCATGTCAAACTCATATCGGCGGAGGATCTCCTGGTTGTGATCCTTGCGGGCGAATTCACGCCAGTATTCGACACCGCGTCCGTCCCGGTTCAGGATGATGTCACAGTAAAATGAATGAATAATATCCGTATTAGGATACTCCAACATCTCACAATACAACTTTCCGCTCTCAGCATCCTCGAATGAGTTCGTCGAATGGAAAAAGAATCCCGCTGGCGTCTCAAAGCGAGCGACGACTCCCTTCCCATTATGACGATCGATCACAAACCACTTGGTCTTCATAGATTCATTGAATGACTTGATTGTATCGTGCATGTTGTAGTTCCAAAGCATCATCAACCCTCCAGTAGAGAGGTGCGTGCTCGGAACACATAAAACAAAGTAGCTTGGCGAGATGAAGGTGCTGTGAATATACGCCGCAGGTACACCACACTCTTGAATCGTGGCCAAGACCTTCATCTCCTTCGAGCCTCGAGGAAGCTGATAGACCATGTAAGACGGGACCGGTCCAAAACGAAGATTAAAGTTGAAGTAGTCTCCGGTGATGGGATCAACATTGAAGTGGGCACAAGAGTTATGCCCCACATAGTCAGGATTGATCGTGGTCGGCGTCACGTAACATGGGCCGGGTTCCAGCGTGACAGGATCCACCTGAATAAGGGGTGTGCTGTCGGTCGCAAGCCACAGCGACTTCACATTCGCATGGTGACCGGTGACAGAGTCAATGGGCGCGGGCTTATGCGAGTCGGTCAGAGTTTCGGGATACACCGGGATGTTTGGATTGATTGTGACTTGAATGGTCTTACCGGTGTTGCGTTTCTGAAAAAAAGACGCAACCTTTCCGAACAATCCGATACACGGGTCCGACTTCTGAGCGAATGAGAAGAAACGGGTTCCTCCATTGCGAAGACTTTTGACAAAATCGTCGCACTGTCGACGCGAAGTATAGAAAACCTTCGTGGATTGCTTCTCATCGGTTGATGCAACGATCTCGAAACGATGCGCATGGCCTAAACCATCAAACCAATGCTGGATTCGAAACGGTTCTTTGTCATTGAGATCAACTTCATACACACCGGGTCCGATGCGGTAGAGGGATCCGGCTGTCCAGCTCGGAATGTAACCGGTGACGTTGAGCTGAAAGGGGCCACGTTCCTCGGTCAGGCCTTCGAACTGTTATCAAAGATGTATCAATACATGGCCAACCAGAGACATGAAAGGAGAGATGACGCCAAGGCCCTCCATCCATCAACATGGACAATATAATTAGGCGATAGTGGGAAGTGGGTGAATGAGGGGGACGACTTACGCCTGCCTCGTTGGGCCACTCAGCTAACAAGCCATCCGCAAGGTTGCGGAAGGTCTGCGTGACATCAGACTCGGCATCTGAAGGAGAGCGACGGATGATGGTGGAGGTCCGATTCAATTCGGGACCTTCGGCGACCATCTTCGCGGGATTGGCGGAGGAAGGGGTAAGTGATGAAAGAGAAGGACAGTAACACAAATACCAAGAATAAGAGGAGGCCCAAAAAGGCCGAGAGAAAGATGAAAAGAAGCACCGAAAAAACTTGAAGGGCAAAATAAAGGAAAGCAGGGAGTTGGGACACCAAAGATGTGGTGCCGGAAGAAGTGATCACACCCGCGGATGGTGACTCCGTGATGCGAGGTGTGAAAGTGTGATAAGTATGAAGAGGAAAAGAAATGGAATGGAATAAGAGTGGATGCGAAACAGGTTTATATAGACAACAAACAGCGAAACTTGTGAAGGCAGGAACATATGCAATCATGTTCTTTTGGAGACAGCAGCAATCGGACCCACTTGAGGCGGGGCGATCGCCGGTTTTATACAAATGTCGTTTCCTGTTAGTTGAAAGCAAGCTGATTGGCCACTGACAGACTTAGATGCACTAGAATAGTAGTTGCAGCCATACATGAATGATATCGATAACGAAGTTTAGTTCGGGAATCGAGGTAAGTACCGGTCGCACTCGTTTATCTGGGCAAGAGCGTACGCATCCTAAGCTGGTCAAGGAAATAGCTTAATGGCAGACGGGCGATGGCGTCATTATACTAGGAAAGGGCATAGAATAGAAGAGCCATGGCCTCTATCGACACAGAGAGAAAGAGAAAGAGAATACCTGTAATGTGGTTATTTCCCTAGCACGATCACAACCGCGTACTTGCCGATGTCTTAATGTTTCCGACATGGTTGCGCAAGTTTGCTTTCCTAACGATGACGTTCCAGGCTATGGACAAAGGACAAGTCACTACTAGGACAAAAGCAACTCTACTGATTTGGTTTGTGCTTCATGTTTTACTTTTCCATACCTAAATACATTTGACATGCATTCGACATTTTTCGTCGATGTCTCTGACCTTTGTTTGGCATAAAAGGGAAACGGGATTGAAGCCGTTGTTAGAAACGAATGCGATAAAGTGGGGCATAGGCCAAGATTATAATGTCCCGATTAGGAAGGCGCCACCGGAACCAGGAACAAAGACATCAAATATTCTCAATTATTCTTGTGATTTTTGATGATATCTTGTGATAAGAGGGCAATGTGGCGGAAAGGTGACTTTGTTATGGGTTTAAAGCTTTAGTGTCGATTGATTAAGAGACTAAGGCTGTGTAAGTAATATATCTATGACCTGCGATAGGGCATTTTGAAGATGGAGAATTTTTACAGAATGATGAAAAGGAGACAAATTATGCGATAGTTCTGACTGCTCGTTAAAGAATTGCCGACTTATATTCATAGTATTAAATATAATCGACATGGAATCTTCTTTTGCCACAATATTCGAAGATTTCAGCTGCAGCCATTACGGTCTGCATATCCCTCTTATGCCTTCAACCTCCAACGCTCGCTTCCAAAGTTCTATTTTACCGTGCATCCCACCACCTCTTTAATTGACGCCGCCAGCACATGGTGTAGCTTGTCGGGCTGTACTAATTAAGATCAAGTGGCTTGACAGTTGGAACATTACTGGTTGAACACAAGTTGTGTTGGTGGGCAGCATAAGTTTCGTCACCGGAGTCAAAATCAATACAAATGTCTTTTCTTGGGTACTTTTAAGCAGATCTTCATTGCATTTTTACTTTTCCATAAAGGTGGTGCGGTCATTCCAGGTCTTGGTAATTCACTGTTTTGGCTATGGCGGCCAGTGAACCCACTTTAACCGATACACAGGGACTAATTGACAACAGGTATTTAGGGGACTGTGAGCAGGACTCACGAATCATACGAACCACAAGCGGTGCCTTGATCCCAATAGTAAAATGAAAGTAGGGCTTGTATATTTGTGCAGTTCTTATGATTCAAAGTAGTTTGGGGATACAGACCATATCGGGCACAAGAATAGGGAATAGTTTATTGTATATGATGTAGCTAGGGTTGACGTGAGGGTTTAGTTGGTTATCTTTTGGTTATCTTCTGTATTTTTGGGACAGTAACTCCCACTTGGGACTAATACGATAATATTTGCCCATATGCCATATATCTTGACTTTGTGTATTTTTAAATTTGAAAAGGACATGTCACATGTTAGCTGATTTTTCCAGTGGAAAGGCAAATCCGTAGTCTAGAATGATATTTGTTTTTTCTTTTCATGACAGTAATTTTATTATAAGGGATTAATAATAGATGAATAATATCCAATGCTGATGTTATTTATGTAAGAATAGGAAAAACACTTAGTAAGCACAAGAAATTGCAGAAAATGTGATTTTCGCGAGATTTTACACACAGCTCAATCCTACCGGGCGCAGAATCTCTAGGCAAATTTCTTTATATGGTCAGAGTTTCCTCCACATACCGACATAAACATAATGTCTTGACTACATTTAATTTAAATACAAAGCCCAGAATGGCGATGTTGGTCGAAGAACTGACCCCTTTAATTACTTCATTACTTCTCGAGACTGTTCCAGATAGCGGCATCAGATGGAGATCGCCTAATATTTGCGAGTCTTGTCATAAATCTCTAGAGCAAAATTCGAGAACCTCGAACCGAAAGGCCAAATCCTCTATATTCTGTCTGCGCAGCGGACAGTACGACAAATGCTTGTCCGGGAAGTTTATCCACAATATCCTCTGTGATCTTGGTGACGATGACTCCGATAGGACCGAGGTCCAAGTTAGTCGGGCGACGATTGCCGGAAATCGATCATCGGTGGTTACGACTCCCGGCAGTTTTATTGGCAGAGATGGAGATGTTGACATTGAGGTTGTCGTGATTCAGATCAGCAATGGTAACCGTGAGAAATAGCGGGTTCCCGTAAAGTTGGGCTATGCCAGGATTCCGATCCCACCGTCCGATATCATTTCGAATATGATAATTGGTATTGAACGGCATGAGCCGCCACCTCTAGATCTGAAAATGGCGGAGACCTTGATGAAAGCCCACGCCCTTGAAGTTGAGGCCAAAATGACGTCGAATATAGTTGGTCGTAGGTTTACCTACAGGAAGAACTTCATGAGCAGCTACTAACTGACGGCCAGTGCAATACCCACAAGACCTGAGACTACTTGATGTCCATTTGATGCGTATACAAACCTTCCATCGTCCAGTCAAGTATATCGCACTAAGTTATGTGTGGGAAAAGCCCCAGTCAAACTTTGCCAACCATCCCACCGAAAGCGACAGAGATTATATCAAGACTATCAGACTGCCTTCTCAAGACCAGAGTAAAGGTGTGCAACTACGGTCACCCTGGGCTTCGCGAGAATGGACTTTGCAAGAAAGGTTTTTCAGTCACAGCCGCCTAGTCATAACAGATGTGGAAACTGTCTTTAAATATGAGGATGGGTATTATCAGGAGTCTCACAACTGGCTTATGCAACCTGCAAATTCACGGAAAAGGAAACATAAAAGTCAAATACCGAACCTACAAGCAGCCGAATAAGTCCCACAAGTGTCACCTAGCAGTCCTAGCTCCAGAAGTAACAACCCAGCTTCACATAACGACTAAGAACTCTCGGGGAACCAAGATCTCAGGAAACATCTGTATCCAATGTCTTTCAAGCCCTCTTACCAAAATATTGCCTACAGAAAGAGCTCCACTTTAAGTCTTTTCTATACCGATCTTGATTCAGGGAAATCCAGTATGGGGAATCTCCATAAGCTTTTCCGGATAATTGCTGACTACTCTAGGTGAGACCTCACCATCGAGAAGGACACTATCCGGGCATTCCTGGGTATTGCCAATTACATCCGGGTAATCTGGGATACTGCATTCTACAACCACCACCCCGAGTTTGGGTTCCTCAAGTCTCTTCTGTGGAAGCGAGAAATCCCAGGCGGTAAAGAGACATGTAGAGACAAGGACCTTAATACTTGGTGCTGGCCGAGAGTGAAGGGGGGTATACTATGACGATGAAGAGGACATTCAAGGTCAACCCAGGAGTGTTGTGTATACTCTCTATGTGCTATCTGACGATGACGGCCCGCAATTAATTGGTACACAGCGTAGTCTAGAGCACTGGAGAACCACAGGAATTTTCTTCCAAATCCCAAAGGGGCAGGTCACCGGGCGCCAAGCTCCCCTCCCAAAAAGATCACAAATTATTGAATTCATCAGAGAACTCTGGGGCCCTTCTGATCCGTGGATATCTCTTAGAATGGAACCACAGGATGGACAACACACGGGATCGCATGGTCTTTTATGACTTTGAATGGGATGATGTCCACAGACCGACAGACTACTACTTTGTTCCTCTCATAGTGAGTAACTTTACGATTGGTAATATCTGGAGAGGACTATTAGTCAGGAAATGTGACGTTCGGCCTGGAAATGGCTCGAATAGCGTAGGAATGATTGTGAAACAAGTCGGGATGGCCAAGATACCTGCGAGAGAGTTTGGTCTAGAAAGTAGGCACAAGTTTAAGTGGATTGTTGTGAGGTGAAAAGTGGAGACATGTTATTAGACTATTCTACATTATATGCGCAACCTTCTGACTTGCCAGGCTCCTAGACTGGGTTCGTGACTACAATCTCCGGATCCGTTATCGAGTCTTGGGATCTGGGTTCGGGAGCCCTGGTCCGAGACTCACGATGCCTGCGATGTATGTGCCGTTCGGGAGTAGAAGAGTGTGTCGAGTGGGTTTCTTTGTGTCTGGAAGTATGTCTCTGACTTGGAGTCTCATTTTCAACCCAACATGATAACAAAGTCTTGATCAAGATGCCTATCACCACAATCAAAGGAACCAACTGAGTAGCACCTCTAACGTCATTAGTCGTAATCTTATTCCAGGTCAAGGTTAACTCCACGCCAGCAATAATGGTGGCTGCAGAAACTAAGTCACTGATGGCCCGAATATCCCGGACGGCAAAAGTGTTGATGTGACTCCGATGACTAAGCCCCATGTTAATGTTAGTGTGACTCAGTCATTATCTCATATTAAAAGAGGATCCAGATTCGTGAGATTCCAACTGTCTAGAAAGAACACACAGTTACTATTCCACAAAGCTTCAAAGTGATACAGTACTACTCCATGACAAAGCTGGTCTTGCTCTTTAATTACCCAACCATCTCCCCTTTCAACATCGCAATGGAACAAATAGAAACTTACCGAGACCGCCGGCGACCTTCGCGTCTCTCCTCATAGCTGATGACAAGAACAAAAGTAGAGCAACAATAAACGAGGATTAGAATGTAGATGGCCGCATTGAGCCCGACTATAGCTGCATCGGATATATTAACAGGACTAAAGAAGAAGACAATCTGCCTACAGCTTATCATGGCCAGATGTTGAGGGACCGATGTGCACCAGAACCAAACGGCGTAACTAGAAATAGCTGTCAATAGGGCAAAGTCTAGAATTATGGCTCCGCGATATCGTCTTTCTTGAGACCAGTGCTCGGTATCATAGGAGACATCGCAGCATATCAAAGACCGCCACACAAAATGAGGAATCTGAAGTATATAACGTCCCATAATGAGAAGCAGAACAACTGATGTTTCTGCCGCAGAGATTTGGGAGGAAGCCGTCTCGATGATAAGAGCTATAAATGTTGTACTTGATAGGAGAAACCCAAAAAGTCGAATCAGAGACAGATGATGTTCATTGTTAAATTGTATAATCACGACACTGAACCAACTCAAGTAAAACGCTGCACGGAGACCCACTCCGTACATGTCCCGGTTGGGCTCAAGGGAGCATATGGAAAGTTCAGTCGGATTTTTCAGATTAGACATGATGAAACATTATGGCCTGACAAGGAAGAAGAGAACGATGATTCTGTCAAAGTCTTGGTTCCTGAACTATTCTTAAATAATAATCATCTTCAATACAAATTCCAACATCGACACATGCTCGACCATATGACCCGGCCCATGCTCTTGCCTGCATCTTGATGAGTACCACAAACCAAGAATGAGGATTTCATATACATCTCTCATTTCACCAGTGCTACCTACTTTACAAACACCACGAACTAATAACACCCTACTGATTCCATGATGTTCTTCTTTCTCCTTCTATCAAATCTCTGCATCTACCTAACAAATAATATGATATCATGATCTGAACAACCTCGGCAGCTCTTCTTCCGGCAACCGGCTGAAAGTCATGAGACGACTGGTTCCGATTTAATAGGAACAAAAGCCAAACTTGAGAATCATATCCAGTGGAACGCTATCCCGAGTTGTGTACATAGTAAGACGGCAGATTGAAGTTTGTTTGCCAAGATATTATAAGCGCAGTGCTTCATGTCGGACAAAGGAAGAGTTCGTAGGAATGCTCATGTTACACGGGCGTTTGGGTGGGGACAGACGGAGGAATGTGGTAAAAAAAAAAAAAGTAGACATCCTGGTTGTTATTGAACAGAGCGGAACAGATGCAAAAAAAACACATGCTCCGAGTGAGGGTCGAACTCACGACCTTTGGATATCATGACACACTGAGATGCTTCAAATCCAGGCTCCTCATTGATTATGAGACCACTGCGCTACCACTGCGCCATCGAAGCCTGTAGTGAAGAGGTAGCTTGGCTAAGGTTAAGAGCTCTGCATTCACTGGTAGTGAGTGTTGATACGCCATGATTTTGACTATTTTTTTTCTTGTCGAAGTTGTCTATTTTAGAAATATAAGCACTGAAAAACATTTAAGCATGTCATAAACATATCGGCGCAGAATTTCAACTATCGTCCATTGATACCGTGCACACACCGTTCGCAAACTGTAATCAGGGTGCCGTCTTTTTTTTATCGATAAGCTTTTTTCCTGGTCCTGCAATATTGAGTTGACCCATCCAAATTTTTTGCCGTACTTGGACTCTGCCTTTGCGCCTGTAACGAGCCATCTCGTCCCGACACCTCTTTCCAACCACCATCTGTCCTTCCTGCCCCCAAGCCAAGCCGTTCCCCGACATGTCTGCTGACAAAGTCATCAATACCCCTCCGGCCACCGAGGTCTCGGAGAAGAAGTCTAAAAAGGACAAGGAGAAGAAGAGGTCTAAGATCACCGAGGAATATATCGAAGATGTCACTATGACAGATGCTCCTGCTGCTGAGGCTTCGGAAAAGAAATCTAAGAAGGAGAAGAAGGACAGAAAGGACAAGGACAAGAAGGGAAAGAAGGGAAAGGAAAAGAAAGTTGTCGATCCGGAAGCTGAGGCCGAGTCCGAGTCCAAGTCCATGAATGAGGAGGGGTTTTCCAAGGCCGAGCGCAAAGCCGCCAAGGAGGCCCGGAAGGCCGAAAAGTCTGCTAAGAAGGCTGCTAGGGAAGAAAAGAAGCGCAAGCGCTCTGAAGAAGAAAACTCTGCCATCCGCGATGCCAAGAAGCGACAAGCTCTCCTGCCTCTTTCTTCTGGCTATACCCAGTCCCCCGTCCTCTCTGCTCTTCCACAGGCCGATATCAGCGCCTTCCTGTCCAAGAACTTTGTCACCATCGAGGACCCTAAGGCCAACGGTGCCTTCCGCCCCATCCTGTCTTTCGACCATCTGCCTAAGACCGATCTGCTTACCAAGAACCCTTTCAGCAAGTTCCCTAACCCCACCCCGATCCAGTCCGCCTCTTGGCCCTATGCCCTGTCTGGCCGTGACATCATCGGTATCGCCGAGACCGGCTCTGGCAAGACCATGGCCTTTGCTCTTCCCTGCATCGAGAAGCTCATGGGGACCGAGCTCGCCAACAAGCGTGGCATCAAGGCCGTCGTCGTCTCCCCCACCCGTGAGCTCGCCATGCAAACTGCCGAGCAAGTCACTACCCTCGCTAGCCTCGTCAACCTCCACTGCGTCTGCATCTACGGCGGCGCCTCTAAAGACGACCAGCGTACTGCCCTCAGTAGAGGCCGCGGCGCCGACATCATCGTTGCCACCCCCGGCCGTCTTAAAGACTTCATGTCTGACGGCACCGTCAATCTTTCCAGGGCCAAGTTTGTCGTCCTCGACGAGGCCGACCGGATGCTCGACACTGGGTTTGAAGAAGACATCAAGATCATCCTGGGCGCTTGCCCCGTCCCCGAGCAACGGACCACCCTCATGTTCACGGCCACCTGGCCCATGTCCGTCCAGAAGCTGGCCTCCAGCATGATGATCACACCCGTCAAGATCACTATTTCCAACAACGGCAAGCAGCGTGTCGACGGCGAACTCCAGGCCAACATGCGCATCACGCAAACCGTCGAGGTCGTCGAACCCCAGATCAAGGAGCAGCGTCTGCTGCAAATTCTGAAAAAGTACCAGTCTGAGCACGGCAACAAGGACAGAATCCTCGTCTTTTGCTTGTACAAAAAGGAGGCTACCCGCGTTGAGACCTTTCTGGGCCAGCGAGGCATCAAGGTGTGCGGTATCCACGGCGACCTGAGACAGGAGCAGCGGTCCAAGTCATTGGAGGCATTCAAATCGGGTGTTACGCCCGTCCTGGTCGCTACTGATGTTGCTGCCAGAGGCCTGGATATCCCCGAGGTTAAGCTTGTCATCAATGTTACCTTCCCTCTGACAATCGAGGACTATGTTCACCGCATTGGTCGTACTGGTCGTGCCGGCAAGACTGGCAAGGCGTATACTCTCTTCACCCAACACGATAAGGCTCACTCTGGCTCGTAAGTTCATTATCATCGGTCACATTTATGTTCAATATATCAGCTAACACTCGCCTTCTAGCCTCATCAATATCCTTAAGTCCGCTAACCAAAACGTCCCCGAGGACCTCCTCAAGTTCGGTACTACCGTCAAGAAGAAGGTCCATCCAGTCTACGGCGCCTTCTTCCGCGAAGTCGACCCTTCTGTCGTCCCAAAGAAGATTGTTTTTGATGACTAAGCGATTTGATCAGCATACATGTTTATGGTGAGGGTAAACCTTTCACGACGTGGCTTATCATTCAGCTCCTCTTTTTTTTTATTCCTCGGTTTTCATGTTTTTGGGATACTGCTTGATTTGTTGAATTTTCTTCTTGTTCGTTTCATTTTTTGTTGGCTGGTATCATCACGTTTAACTTCTTGATTTTGTTATATATCAAAAGGCCGGTACCGTTTTTGAATTATAAATATAGAGCACTATAATGATGTTGATAAATTGAGAATTTAACAACGAATAAATGATGTGTACATTTGTTTGAGGAGTGGCAGTTCAGCCAGTGCCCTAGAGTGATGTCAGCGATGTCAATCTTGTCACGATGCATGTGGAAACTTACATATATATGGCAATTGGTACCGCTGCCATACCAGTAACAGCTAAAACAACAAAGGCATTGCCCCCATGAGGCAGCACCAAGGACACAACCCTCCGAATAGCTTGTGGACCCGCCACACAGAGGACACTAGTGACCGACCCCGGTTTCAAAGACAAGATATCAAACGGCACCCCTTCCTCCCGGAAGAACCTGTTAATGAACCAACTACTCCAAACAATTCGACAGGCCATATTAGCAATATTTGCAAAGACAAGGCCACTAGTCTGCAGATCCAGCACAACTAGGAAAAAGTAGCCAGCCGACGCATAGATGACGGTGAAGATGAACATCCATACAGATTGGATGTAGACCTGGGCTTCAGTGGCGACTGACGACACAAAGGCTTCGGTCAGACCATTCAAGGCCAGAAGGGGGATATAGTAGCAGTAGTTGGCCAACGTATCGCCAGCACCGTCCGCTACCCAGCGGTCGCCGGCCAGAATTCTCACGACAGTTGGCGCTGCGCTGGGCCCAATAGAGACGACAACGGTAGAAAACAAAATGCAAACCTTCAACAAAGTCGAAAGATCACTAGCAGCCTTGGTAAGTGCTTGCTTCCGGTTGTTCTTGTCATCATCCTTCTTCTCATCAACTTGGTTGTCTTGAGCCAGTAAACGGCCAAAGTAATTCCGGCTCATCTCCTCCACAGGCTGGAACACCAACCGGGCCACCAAGCTACCATAGTTATTTGCCAAAGCATACACTCCTTGTGCCTTAGCACTCGCCAATGCTCCAATCAAAGCATCTCCCTGCGTCAAAAAGTGCTTCACAATTCCCTGAATCTGCAAACTGGCCGCCAACCTCATAGTTGGTCTGTGAAAGAGCCCCCCAATAAACTCACTATCCCCACTCTTTCCCTTCTTCTCATCCAGCCCTCCTTTAGGCACCATTGAGAACTCCTCATTTCTAGCAAACGGCCAGATCCGCAAAACATACACAGCCCACAACACCACACTATACGCTAGCTGCCCCGCTGCAAACGGCAGAAGCCCCGCATCCCAGCTTGTCCTCGCCGCCCAATATGCCATGACCAGCGTCGCTGCACACCGGGCAACGGCTCCCGTTGACTCTGCGGCGGCCCGGGCACTAAATTCTTGCTTGGCAGTTAAGTAGGCAAAGAAAGGCTCGGCGGCCAGCTCGATGAAGGCGCCAACGGTGTACAGTTTGATGGCAAGTGGGAAATACGACTCGGTAGTGGACATTCCCAGGAATGGGAGGCCAAAAATCAAAGAGACAATGATGCCGGCGGGAACAGCAATGTAACCCAGGTTGATGGATGTCTGAGCCAGGGTTCGTTGGCGGTTTGTAGCGTCATTGTCTTCATTTTTGTGTTTAGGGTTAAATGTAGAGTCAATGATGGGTTGGCGCTGGACAGCAACACGTAGCGAGTCACGGGCAAAGAATATAATGGAAAGATAGTAGACGTCCAGGCGGTTGGCGAGACCAAGCTTCTCGGCCGTCAAAAAGCGGAGGAGGGCCTGGCTGGCGATGAAGGTTAGACCGCGGGAGAGGAGTTGCTGGAAAAAGAGAAAGAGACCGCCTTTGAAAGCGGCCACTTTAGAGCTCATTCTTCGTAGTAATATTTATGTGAGATGATTAATTGCTTGATGAGTTTAAAGAGGAGGATTATCATTGAGACTTATGAGATGTTAGCTTAGATGAGATGTGGTCAAGTCAGTGCGCAACAGACCCACTTTATCTACCACCAAATGTTATTCACACTGTATTGGTCCCTAACATGAACCTTTGAGGCGGAACAATTATAAGATCGGAAGGATTCATTACAGTATTGAGGCAGTGCTAGGCACTGTCCATGGCGACCCACTAATTGTGCCAGCCCGAACAGGAAATTGTATATTAACGCATAAGATTATATGAATATATCTATATATATACATATACAAAGTGTCTATTCACAGGATAAATATGCGTGTTGCTCCCAAACGTCAATAAAAAAAGAGAACAAGTACAGATATCCCAAGTTTACAATAAAACAAAAGTGAGCAAAGAAACAAGTCCCAACACCTACTGCTCGTCCTGACTCTCATGCATCATCCGAATAATATCATCAGAAAACGGCTGTCCCAACAACGTCCAATAGTTCGTATCAACTCCCTGAAATGCCCACCTCCCCGCATCCGCCGTGATCCCCGGATGCTGAGCCTTCACCGCCGCCCCCGCCGCCTGCCCATTCAAAGTGTCAGGTACCGGATGCGGTATCTGAGCCGTTGCTGCCGCCGCCGCATCAAACGGTGTAAACCGCAAACTGTTCAATGGGCTCGGCTGGGCCATGGTATTGCTGCTATCGATGCTATTGCCATGTTTTTGTGGATTATTTTGGCCCATTTGCGCCAAGAGGAACTGGTGGCCTTCGAAGCCGCGGAAGTCGTAGTGTTGGAAACTAGGGTCTAGAGAGAACAAATCGCCGATATCATGAAACTCAGGTATTTGGTCCGACAATCCGGACTCTTCAGGCCTCATGTCCACAGTCATGGAAAAGGGCCGCGGCGGTTCTCCGGACGTCGTTGGCACCGGGGTGGCTGATCGCGAGTGTGTCTCCACCGTACACTTCTGCCCTTGCGTCCCCTGAAAATTCGCCGACGGGCAACAGCTATCGCCCGCAGCTGGCTGCTGGTTCGGCCGCAAAGTCACAGTGCCCAGATACGGAACATTAATCTTGCACAGCCCGGCCGCCGACAACGGGCCACCCGTGTCGATGATGGGCAGCAGCTGCTTGACAATGCTGGCGGCCTCGGCGGTCAGTTTGTCGTTGGTCTTCTTGGCCATGTCGTCGAGGAGGTTCTGCGTGCCCATGACGAGTTTGCGGTCGGCCGTGCGCTGTTCGGAGGAGTTGCAAAGCGGGGTGCCGTGGGTTTCGCATGAGGTTTCCATATCGGCGTCCTTTTTGGGCCCGTGGTCGAGATATGATAATAGCAGTGTCATGGAGCCGACTAGGGCCGTGTAGTCAATGTGCCGGCAGGACATGGCACTCACGGCGCTCGATCTCATGCTGCAGAAACGACTGAGGACCTCCCGGCTGGCGACTAGGCAGCGGCCCTTGCTGTACTCTCTCTGCTCCACTGTGACGCCTTTCATCATGTAGGGCAAGTGCAGGATGATCACCAGACTGAAGAAATGCATCTGCACCATGACCTGGAGACTCAGTGACAAGGCTTCAGCAGTCAGAGGAACCTCGCGGAGATCAGGCAAGGCCCACCACTCGCTGCCCAAAGTCTGAGCCGCCTCACTAATCTGATTATAGATTCTCAGCGTGACGTCGCGGGCGTTCGTTGGCCTCATAGTGTTCCGTTCCGAAATGCGTGCCGAAGCTACAGTCAAGATCCTCTCTAGTCGCTCCGTCGGCGACAGCAATGCCAAGGCTTCCGGTCTAGCAAACGTCTCGTCCTGCGTAGCCGACGGAAGGCCCAGCAGTAGCGATGTGTACCGGTCGAAGAAATTGAGTCGGTACCACATGTAATCCGGCGACGTCTTCCAGGCTGCCGGGGTGTCCGTGTCGACCGACGGGACCACCGGGCGGCCTCCCTGGCCGAGACCCATCAACTGCGCGAAACTGATGGCCCTCCGGCAGATGATCCAAGCCTTACGGAGACTGCCAATGTTTGCCAGGTACAGACACTTCATCAGGAGACATTCCAGACCCTCAAGGTTACCAATGAGGTCGTCATCATTAGTCACCATCATGCTAACCGCGGCCATCCACTCTTCAGTTAGCACCGAGAGCGGCTTCTTAATCGACAGCTCAGAGCGATCAAGCGTCGGTTCAAGATGCTGAATGATGACGGCCAGTTGCAACAGCTTCTTCGCCATCAGCAGTGGGTGTGACGTCGGCGGCGGCAACATGCGCATATCCTGAACCGCCGGCACGCGATAGCCGATAACTTTTTGTATCGGGAACATGGACGACATGACAAAGTAGACGCCGGAGCTGTTTTCGAATATCCGGTCAATGTCGGACTGTGGCGGGAATAGCGGCAGGAGCTTGGTTCGCAGGGTGTCGAGCTTTTGTGATCGGGGCAGTACGGGCGGGAGCATGTACATGTGCATGCGGTATGTTTCTGAGCCGGGTGGCGATGGGAGGCTGCAACGCCAACTTAATACATTGCGGTGGCGAGTGTTGTTCGATGTAGAGTTCACGGTGTCTTCCATTGTCAACGACGGCTTGACTGATTGTGATGATGCCGATGGCCGGGCTGTGGCAATGCGATCCTCCTCTTCCCCATCATAATCTCCATCTCCATCAAAGTCTTCAAAATCGTCTCTGGCACTGTCATAGTCAACAGACCCTGGGTATCCCCTTGCCGCTGAAACTCCTTGTTTCTTGAGATCTACTCGGGGTCCCACGGCGTTCACCACGGCCTGTAGCGCTTTTTCCATATCGGCAAGCCGCTGGTGTACGGAACGAACAGTGCTCCCATTACTCTCTAAGGCCTCATCGGGGCCCGGATGCTCCGGATACTCCTGGCTCCGGCAAGCTTCTCCTTTTTCAGTACACCGTATACAAACGCTATCTCCAGTATTTTTATACTCGCACTTGATCTTCCGGCGACGACCTATATCGGGGGTTAATCATCAATTGGGTATCTGTTAGTGTGGTACTTACATTGCCAGCAACTCTTGGTCCCTTTTCTCACTCGTCTCTTCCCATTCTCCAAAATCCGACATTTTCCGACAGTGACACTTCCGGCGCCAGTGGCCGATCCCGGCGTAGACTGACCATCGCCCATGCCATCGGCAGTAGTCGGCGGCTCTTTGCGCTTCCGACCAGCCGATTGTTGCTCCATTGTTATTCTATTATTATTACTTTCTTTCGATAAAAAAAAAAGTAAATTTGAAAAATGATGAAACAGCCGACTTTCCCGGATTTGTATATAATCGGACAATCACCGACAAGTGCAGAATATCTCGGAATCAAATCCGCAATAAATTCATGTAGTACGAGACCGGACTTTGATGTAAACCTTGATGGACCCGAACCAGTCTCCACCAATAACAGCAGATTATCTGAAAAATAAAGATAAAAAAAAGGTCAGAGGTTTTTTCTCCCTTTATGATTTCAGTCACCAAGCTTTTTTCAAAAGAGGCCCTCGTCGCAATGGACTAGAAGGACACTGCGTACTGATGCCTGGACGAACCAGGAACAACACAGGCGTGAAGTTGAAGTTTTTTGCGTCCTAGTGGTCGTATTCAGATCACGGTGGGATTGACCCAAGCAAGACCAAGTAGACAAGATTAAGCGCAGTGTTGTTGATCCGATTGATTTTTCACTTTTCTTTCTGTTTGAAGCTGCGGCGCCAGTAGCAGGTGTCAGGCCGAAATGTGAGGGGGACCGCACGCCGATAGGTAAGTCTGCATTCTGTTATTAGTCGACGGAGGATCACGATTGGCTGATGTGATGGTTGATTTTTAATTAGGTAGTGGCCACAGGGACCTTGGGGGGGG